>CAAKHD010002721.1:8601-45038 GCA_901007705.1 Fistularia tabacaria | reverse complement strand
TCAGTGTCCCACTTCTTCTTTGCTAACCGCTTTCTCTGGATACATTCTTGCACTTCTCATTCCACCACAAGGTCTCCTTATCTACTTTCCTTCCAGACGACACAACAAGTGCTCTCTTACCTGTCTCCCTGATCACATTAGCTGTAGTTGTTCTGTCATCTGGTAGCTATCCCTGACCACCAAGAGCCTTTCTCATCTCCTCCCTGAAAACCATACAGCACTCTTCCCCTTTCAGCTTCCACCACTTTGTTTTCTGCTCTACCTTTGTCCTCTTCATCTTCCTTGTCACCAGTCATCCTACAAACCACCATCCTATGCTGTCTGGCTACACTCTCACCTACCACTACTTTGCAGTCACTGATCTCTTTCAGATGACCTCGTCTAAACAAGATTTGGTCTACCTGCGTGCTCCTACCTCCGCTCTTATAGGTTACCCTATGTCCCTGTCTTTTCTGGAAAAAAGTATTCACAGCAGCCATTTCCATCCTTTTTGCAAAGTCTACCACCATTTGTTCCTCTATGTTCCTATCCTGGATACCAAACCTGCCCATCACTTCTTCATCACCACTATTGCCTGCACCAACATGTTCATTGAAGTCTGCCCCAGTTACCACTCTCTCATTTCTGGGGATATTGTGCATCAATTCATCTAACTCATTCCAGAACTTCTCTTTCTCCTGTAACTCACATCCTACCTGTGGGGCATAGCCAATTTCAAATTTCAGGCTCATAAGTATATCTGACATTCTTTTCACCCCCAGAACATTCCTAACAAACTCCTCCTTCAAGATAAAACCTACTCCATCTCTCTTCCTGTCATTACCATGATAGTGCAACTTAAAACCTGCTCCCAAGCTTCTAGCCTTACTACCTTTCCATCTGGTCTCCTGGACACACAATATATCTACCTTCCTTCTCTGCATCATGTCAATCAACTCTCTACTCTTTCATGTCATCTATCCAACATTCAAAGTCCCTACTCTCAGTTCCAGACTCTTGCCTTTCCTCTTCTCTCTCAGCTTCCGAACACGCCTTCCTCCTCTCCTTCTTCGACCCACAGTTGGCCAATTTCCATTGGTACCCTGTAGGTTATCGGCAGCAATGGCGGTCGTTGTTAACCCCGGCCTTGACCAATCCTGTATGAAATCTTTAGATATGATTCGCATATTTGGTTTTGGCACAAGTTTTACGCCGGGTGCCCTTTGTGACGCAACCCTCTGCATTTATCCAGGCTTGGGACCAGCTCAGGGAGACACTGGCCTGTGCGCCCCCCCAGTCTGGCTCCAGGAGCCACTGGCGTGTGCCCCCCTGAGGCTGCATTGAAAAGCATGTTAAAATACAATACTAAAAACAATATCTTGGTGACACTGTCCATTTCAGTGACATATTGTTTTTTTACTCAGAATTCTAAAAAAAAAAAAAAGAGCAATATTATGCAGAACTGCAAATAAAAAGTTCAGTGAGGAATGTTAAGTATAATAACAGTCTACATATTGTTTGTCTGATATAGTTAGCTACGTGGGAGGTGGCGTGGCCAAGAGGGTAACAGCAGTTGCCTTGGAACAAATTTTCCTGGTTCCATTCTCGAGCTCCCCCGCCCTGTCGAAATGTTGTTGAGTAAGACCCTGAACCCCCAACTGCTCCCTTGTCACTGCTCATTGTTTTCCCATGATTGGTTGAATGCAGCAGACAGATTTTGCTTATGCTGTGGTGTATGTACAGCTGGATGTGACAATATAAAGGGATATCTTCTTTTGCTGTATACACAAAATGCACTTTGAAGACAGTTTGTATTTTCTCCTGAAACCTGAAGACCCATTCTTCCCATTTCACAGAAAACAAAAGCTGGATAGCACAATGGTATGTAGTTTGAAAGAACTCCCATCTCGGTCTTCACACATAATCCTGTCACTGAAGGTTAATATCAGTAGCTCCTCATAGAGAGAAAAGAGAAATATGTGCATTGACTTTGCAATGTGCATTTTATCTCTCAGGCCTGACAAGCCACAGTCAACTCCTCAAACAACAGATCTCATTGAATGACCCTGCCAGCAGATGATGTAAAATACCAGGAACGCTTTTGTTGCTTTTTTGAAAAGGGGCCTTTCACTCTCCAGTTAATTTCCTATGTTTGCAGTTTCATGCTTACCGGGCTAAACCATCCATCTTGTCTCCTTGTTTGATTTAGAGAATGAAAATACCATCTCCTCCCCCTTTTACCTTTCCTCTTTTGCTGCACAAGATATGACATATCTACTTCTATTTTTTCTCAGTTTCTGTTACGGCTGCTGTGATTGTTCAAAGTGGTTGCGGCTGTTATTCTGGTTTTATTAAGTTACAGCCATTATTTTATGTCTGACACAACCCTGACGTCAGTGATGTAGCAATACACAGCCATTGCAGTTCTTCAGCACAGACATCCATTTTGAGTTGATCAACAACTCAACATATAATTGCAATGTGCACCAGCAGGAACTGTATCAAAAGTCTTAGATATGACAACCAAGTAGCAGCCGAGGATATTTAGGTTCAATCAGACTTGTTCCTTTTGATAGCCATCCACCTCCCAGGGCCTACGAGGTGGATGGCTATCAAAAGAAACAAGAAACAGGAAGCCCCTGGGACCTAGGGGCTTCATGCTGAGGGATAATGTGGTTTCGAGCATTCTATATAAGCATCCATTTCTTTTTATTGTTGTACATTTTTGATATCCAGCAGCGATGAGAGCTCCAGCACAATTGCAATGTCAAAGACATTTCTCTGCACCTTCCAGACAAATTCTTCCAATTTTGACAATATCCTGAAATTATCTGAGCTCTCTGGTCTTTGAAGGTGACGGATGGACTTTGCTGTCCAGGGACTGTTAGACCATCTGACAATATGCAATTTCGTAATTTGGCTTGATTTAGGTCACCTTTTTAAATTTGCCTTTTTTCATTTCATTCGTTCCTTTAGAAATGACAATCGCTTCTCTAAGAGAGGCTTTAGAATAATTCTTCTTAGACATATTTTGCAATTAACTGATAAATTAAATTTGCTTCTCATTACTTAAAGCATTTCCCTATGGGTTATTTCCTTTTATCAGTGTTTTCATGGAACATTTTAAGTGACAGGGGCTTTTTATTGTTGTAGCAGATACCTGTCGTGTAAACATTGTTTGATGTGTGGAAGTAAAACTTCTGATTTCTTATTTATTTATTTATAGACTTAAATGCAAGTCAGTGGGTCAGTATGTTGTCATTTAATGTGAAATTCTGCACAGGTTAACCATAATTATGTTTAACAACATTGTTTTATTGTGCTGATAATTCTATTGATGTTGGATTGACATGATATTGGATCCAATCTTTTTCTTCAACACAGGACATTTCAGCGGATCTATGCATTGGTTCTCTTTGCACACATTTTAATGAAAAATTCTAACTTTCCTCATTTTAGTCTGCTAACAAACAATCCTCCCTCAATTCAGCAATCTACATCTAATCCAGAAATCAGCCTGTACTTCTTCACTTTTGGCTGCAGCTATTAGGTTTTGACTATAGCAAACAATCAGAATATGTATTTTATGGTTGTACTTTGTGTATCAAAGAACCCTGAGATCAAATTAAAATATGTATTATCAGCCAGACCTTCTTGCAGATTATTCAAGGAAAGTGAGACCCTGGCAACATTTGCTTCTGTACCAACCAGCAACTATTCGTAAGTATTACAAAGGTGTTTTTCCCCCAAATCTGTTACAAACCGTGCATCGGAAAAAGATTATTTTTGTTTTTATACAATTTACTGCCATGATTCAACCAGGATGCAGCAGCACTCACGCAGCTTGATTGTTAATTCATAAGTTTGAGACTTTTAGCTGCCTGCCATCCACAAAGGTGAGAGGGTTTAGCAGTTGGTCTATCCAAAACTAGTCCCATTTTTGTCAGAAATGCACACCAGATCCTTTGTAAGCAGACCTCCAGCATTAATGTTTGTCTACAATGTCTAAGCCTGAAAAGATAATACAGTAAAATGGGGAAACTTCAATGCAGTATAAGAACATATTTATGTTTGTCTTAATATCAGGAAGAATTGTGAATCTGAAACATCCCAGTGTGCAAATATCTGGTCAAAACTATCTTATGTCAGCAATCTGTGTCTGCCCTCTCACTCTTCAATTCCCTTCCTTGACTTTGTCTTGTTATGCCCCTTTAAAGTCTCGAGCACTGCTGTGCCTATGTATGTAATCTTGCCTGAAAAGAGATGTGCGCACTTGAAAGGACACAAGTGATCTTGTTGACAATAGAACCAAAATAACAAGCCTCTCGCAACTTCAAAAACTGTCTAATGGGTTGCTGAAGAACCACGGCTCACCAACAGTGTTGCTAGAGGAGGGAAAGAGGAGAAACAGAGAGGGAAAAGCAAACTGAAGTAGAGTTCATGGCCCAGACACTCTCAGACCCAGCTGTTTCTCTTCTCTCTCCACCTAATGCCTCCCAGTGCTTTCCAATCTGTTTGGTAGCCAAGCATGATATTCCTCTCCAAGTGTTTATCTGACATCATGAAAGGTTTCAGCTTCCCCTGTCCTCTGACAGCACAGTCTTCAGAGTGCACACAAAAGCCAGTCCGCCAAATGGCAAAATACTGCTGAGCCCATCGGCTGCACCACACAGCACCCAGCATGCTTTGCCCTCAGCACATCACCTACCTGGTCTAGCACAGACTCAGCCTCAGAACCCCTTCATTATTCATTTTGACAGGGTTTTATGACCCAGCAGCAATGCCCAAGCTTGTTCTGCAAGCATGAGCAGATGCTTGGACCTGTAGCTATGCCACTGTTGTACACTGTTGTAAACTCACTGACTGCAGAGGCGCAAACCTCTAGAGTAAATAAATAGAAAGACTGTCTAGTTGTGGCTGTTTTATTTGTGGTGGGTGCATTTTCACAGTAGCCAGGTTGAAGCTTGAAATCTCCGTCTGCTCAAGGACAAAAACAATTTGATTTTGAGATGCATTGATATGCAGCGTGAGGCTCTGGGTTTAAAAGAAAGCCAGGAAAGAACCTATTAATGCACCACACACATCTCCCTGCAGGTGCATACTGATCAGCAAAGCTTGATTGAATAGAGGATGATTCACCCAGGTCTTTATTTTGATGGAGCGACTCAGGACCGCACTTGAAGAGCCACCTTGCCCTTCCTCATGTCAAAAGTCAACTCTTGAAACGGCGGGGTAGCAGCATGTTGCTGAGGCCCTTGGCAAAATGAGCCCCTAAATTTTCCTCAGGCTGGGAGATTTTTTTTTCTTAATATATTTCATAATCTCTTAAATCAAAGTTTGACCTTACCATCATTGGCATACCAAGTAGGTGAGCCAGGGAGCCTTTGTTTAAACCCATAGTTTGGAAACATGCATTCTCACAGATAAGCATAGTTGGCTAAGAAGGACAAACTTACATATTATTTCACAGTCTCTACACTTCCCTGCATCTAGAAAAATGGCTGGCTGATCACATACCAGAAAAAAATTAACTCCTGAATAGCCATGATCCAGTGCAAAAAATAAATATATAGTAATAAAAAAGAATTAGAAGCGTCACAGTTCCCAAACCTAATGATTTATTGTACATAGCTGGAGGGGAATTCTTGATTACAATAGTTATCAAATCATATCTTCATGTTGGATTGCAGTTGCTTATTCAGTTACTCCACATGGATATCATATGACAGATATTAACTGAAATTGCGGGGCATCAAATATCGCTCTGACAATGGTAAATGGTATCGAGGCAACAAGTGTAGCTATTGATAAAGTTCATTGACATATTCACTTTCTTCCAGGTTGTTCTCATCCAAGGGTATTTAATCATCATTTACCACCTCCCCTACAAGCATGATTAATGGATTCATGATGTCCAGACACCAAGCCCTATCTCTATCATCAACGTAACCATTACCTAATTCACTTGAGTTTACAGAGAAGTCTTTACAGATCTAGGAATATGCCTGCAAAGGATCCATGACAATATAGGAATGGAAACCTTGTAGAGAACCAGAAGAAAGAATTATGTATCCAACATGAACATGAATTCAATTAAGAATGAGGTAGCCTTGAAGTAACATTAGTTGTATTCTTCCACAGTGCTGGCTGTGATGGACAGCTTTGAAGAGAGTAATAAAATACATATTTAATCTAAAAATTCCACTTACGGTCAAGGTGATAGATGAAAAACATGACTCACCGAAACTTATCTTTGCAGTATTATTAGATGTAGTTTTTTGTTACTATGGATTCAAAAGTATATATTTACTCACCAAATACAATCAGACCATCTCTGAAGTATCACTTGTGATGACAACCCTGCAGTATTGCAGAGGAGCCCAATGTGACTGCATTTCCAGGACGTATTTTTATGTGAAATGAGATCCTTTTGTGATGAAAAGATGTCCTGTTTTCTCAACAAAGGCTTCCACTGTGTCACAGTATCACCATGATTTATTTCTTACGCCTTATAAAATGTGTTGGTTGGGGTTTGCTCTGTCGAGCCATTGAGTAGAATATACCAGTTTAAATCATCTGAATACTGCAGTATCGGTCTCTTGCAGCATCTTAATATAGTTTCTTATACCATAACAGGCTGGAATCAAAAGTATTGGATACTTCAATCCAGCAAGACCTTTGTAGTACTCCAGCTGACCTAAGTTTTTATATGAGAGAAAATCAAAATTATGAATAAACTGTGCTGAGATTGTGTAGACACATGGAAACAGAGGCTGTATCTGTTCTTGCACGTTTTGACAAAAGGGTACGGTGTCCTGCTCTGTGTCTGCATGTGTGTACAGTGCCAGTAAAAGGCCAGGCCAATCGGTCAGCAGAGGCTTAAGAGCTTTGGTCAGAGAGCACATTTTCATGTGCAGCTCTACGCTCCATGGTCTCCTTGTGCCACACTTGGTCTATTTCTGAATTCAAATGCCCGTTCTCTGGACACACAGAGAGGTCTGACAGTGACTGAAGTGCTCATCATGAATACCAGAGATTGCAAGGATGTTCTGAAAGGTTGAACAAGAAAAACAAACCTCGATGTGGAGTTTAAGGATTTGTCCATCTGTTTTGCGGTGTTTGCAGTTTTGAGAGATAGACAACTTGAAAATGAATAGCTGTCAAAAGTCTTCTTTTTCTTTGCCTTTTTGCTGCTCCCTTCAGCGGTCGCCACAGTAAATCTACATCCTCCATCTTACCCCATTCTCTGTATCCTCTTCTCTTACACCAACTAGCATCATGTTCTCTTTCACTACATCCATAAATCTTCTCTTTGGTCTTCCTCTAGACCTCCCGCCTGGCATTACCAACTTCAGCCTCCTTCTACTTGGCAGTTCCAACCTCAGCATCCTTCTCCAATAGCTGTCAAAAATAATATTTATAAAAATCACTAATATCAACTATCAATTGTCAACTTGACAGATTGACACCAGATGGATATTTTCAGCTGACACCCATTATCTATTGGGATTCAAGATTTTATCCTAGACTTTATCAGTAAGCCCCTGTCACCTGGTGTCTTCCGTAATCATATCACCAGAGTGGTGAACCATGAGTAATATCCCAAGAATATTCGACAGGCCAGCAGACTTTCTTTAAGTTGTCACAGAATCCACACCAAATATTCGCATGAGAGCCCTTGAAGATTAGATCAATTTCGGCAAAGGCCTGCCCTAACCCCTCTCCAAACCCTGCGAGTCAGCAAGTTAGGGCGATTGTGGACTTTTAGATTCAGCATGTCTTGTCTCTTTAATTCCAGTGTTGTCTAACTGCATCTGAAGCTCATCATCAGACAAGATGCCCGGGCAACGATACTAGTCTTGAGAGTGACTTTGGTTACTCGCCACTAATATTTAGTTCAATTAAACAGACAAGCTGAGGTTAACTAAATTGTTTATTGCCGTTTTAATATAAGAGGCAGTGGGTGGATTATTTGGGATAAAAGCCCTGATTTTATGAAAAAAGGAGCTGAAGTACTATGTAATTAACAATTAGTTTTCATTTAAGGTATCAGCAATAATTGCTTTTAAGAGTTAATTAATCCATCACAATCCCAAAATGTGTTTTTTAGAATACATTTTTTATTGCCAAAACGTGGGTATATTTTTAGTTTAACCTTGCTGTTAGGTAGTTATTCAAGCACTTAGCTTCTGAGATGGATCATCTACAAATGAGCACAATGGCTCCAATCTACTTTAAGAGCGCTATGTGACACGCCAATGTGTGTGTCTGTGTGTTGGTGTAGGTGCGTGCAGGTGCATGCATGTATGCGCATGTGCAAGTAATTGAGTGAGTGAGTAAATGAGTGAGTGAGTGAATGTGTGTGCGCATTCATGTGTGTTTAGCCCCCTCCAAGCAGTTGGTCGTTTGCCTGCAGCTTAATTATAGCAGTTCAACCCAATTGGCTTCTGACATCACTAAAGTGCATCGACAGGAAAGTGAAGCTGCCAATGAAAGGCCAGCTGAAGTAATAATTATTATTTAGGCAGGGCTGTAAAAATTAACACCAATGGCATCACGTTACTCGTCGACAACCTCGCTTCTCATTAAGTGATTCAACCCTTCTAAGTTTGTGATGCTAATTAAGTTTTGTTTCAAAATCTTTTTTTTCCGGGTATGTGTTAAAGATGCTAAAATATATCTCACTGACAGCCCAAATTATCCAGTACATTATTTGTTATTTGAACAATTTGTGTTACAAAGAAGGTTCTGATTTGACTCTTTAGTGAACAAGTAGACCAAAGCATGTTACAGTTTACCAATATTTTGCACTGCAAACAAGCAAAACACATTCTAATTGAGCCAAGGCCACAATAAGCCCGATCCATCTCGAGCAGAATTATGTGCATTTTGATTTTTTTGCAATTGTAAATGGCAATCAAGTGACACAAAGCAAAACAATATACTTTCTATGTTGTGTCCATTGATTATGGCAGCCTGTAACTCTTCTCACAAACCGGAACCACTTTGTGCCAGAACTGATGTTTAAGTGATAAATTTAAGGTTGTCTAAACAGGCCTGATAACCAGATGTGAAAAATCCTTGAAAGTTAATTTGAAACTACTCCGTTTTTCAACTTGTAAAAAATGATTGGTAAGAGTTTTGTCAGAGCCCCCGATGCTTTATGCTTCTTAACAATGTGAAAAAGGGGTTGAAAGCACAGAGAAATACATGGAAACAAAATGTAAAGATGGAATAAATTCATCTAATTCTTTTTTTTTTTATTTAAGACCAAATTAGTTATACAGATGGTGTATTTTCAAAATTGCATCTGTTCAACTTAGTATGAGACCCTTCATTCTCACTGACAATTAGTGTTTCAAAAAGCCATTAAGGACTTTCTTTTTAAATATCATTGCCTTCTTAAAATAATTTCTTGTGTCATTTGTGACAAAAATTACTTTCTTGCCTAAATATGCCTGAAAGCAAATCGCATACATTTGCTAGAATGCATTTCCCATCAGCACTGCTGCCCTTTGTGGAAAAGCCCTTGGTCGCCTTACACTCACAATTGTTGAAAAAAAGTGAATGAAATAGTGTGCGAATTTGATATTTTATCATCTTCTGCCGCAATAAGAACATGTATCTATTAGTCACTTGAGAAGATCAGCTCATATAAGTAGATTGTTTCTTGCTAAAATTGAGTAATGAGGATTCTTTTCTTATCTTTTGAATCATTTCATTTTATTTGCTGTAACCTTTTAGCTAACCAGAAGTCTTTCAAATCTGTATCACTTTTCCAGGACTGACCCATGTCAAGTCTGCTCACAATGTACAGCTCAATTAAATGAATACTCCATTAGACTGAATGTTTAACAGACTGAAAGACCATTCAGGCATTATATTCAACTCGAAAAGATACAATTGCATGCCAGTTACATAACAGAGTTAGTCATTCATTGCCGTTGTCGGATTCAAATTATGTACTGTTTATACTGTACATTCAGCAATGAAATTGCAGTAACCATTGAAATAATGATGTTGCTTTTTCAACAGTCATCTGACCTAAAATTGAGAGGTAGAAAAGACAACAGCAGTCTTCAATACTTGAGGAGTAAAAATAAGGGATGCACTTGTTTGCAGGTTTTTTGCATGAAAAAACAAGACTGAGATGGTTAAATTATGCTCAGGGACATCAATCTGCTGCTGTGAACATGACATTGAAATTCTTCAAGCGCTTGCAAAGGTGGCCTGCTCTCAAATGTTCTATGTGGACAGACCTGGGGCGTCACTGAGGCTGAGCATCCTCTGACCCCAAACAGGTAGCTGAAAGGTAGATTTTTGAGTGCAGGTAACCAGAGCTCAAATAAACGGGCTTCCAGAATCCTGCATAGCTGAGAAATGCCCTTTTTTCAGCTGAAATGTTGTTTTTTCAATTACATTTAGCCAAATACAGATAATAATGAAAAACGTACATGTATGCACATCATGTCAGTAACACAAAGAAGTGCTGCACACAGCGCAACCAATTACTTTCATCTCATGCTCTTGTAACAGCCTTTTTTTTTTTTAAAGCGACAACTGTAACACTGCCTTTCAAAGAGGAAGTGCCCAAATTCCGAACCAATTTGAAATCTTTTAACTCTCACAGTTCACTCCATTAACCAAGCATCACAGCCAGGTTGACTCATGCTTTTACCAGAGCTCATTGTCTTTTGTAGTCCCAGTCTTGATCAAATAGTTAAATTATTTTGCCAATCTTTTTTTTAGTTTGTTTGTTTGTTTTTTGTATAATTTTCCAAGCACCCATTAGACATATTTGTATATCACAGTTCAACAATATGCAAAGCTACTCAAAGTGTTTCATATGTTATAATCCTGAAAGTATGTTTTGGGATTTTTGAACAGAATAGAAGACAAGGAGTTTAATCACATACAGTAAAGTTATTGTCATCATAAACATAACATATTTTTGAAATAAAGGAAGTGGTGTTAAGTAGACGCAGCTTCTAACCAGCTATAACTGCTTTGACAAGGCTCACCTGTACTTGCTTTGCCAAAAGAAAAGCTGCTACCAAATGAAAGCAGTGTACTAAAATCATGTATTTATATCAAACTCTTTGACAAATATTCACACTATTTCTCTTCATCTCTCTACAGGTCACATATAGATCTTATGTTTGGGTAAGATGACAACAAATATCAAAAAGTTATTAAAAATCTCACATAAAGCAGTTTGATATGAACAGCATTCTCAATACAAGTCGCAATTTTCAAGGTAACCCTCGAGAGATTTTTTGCTCCTATTGCTCTTTTTCCAGTTCTTGCAGAACAGAGAGGGACATCTGGGATGACATTCTGAAGCAGATGCAATAAGTCCATTATGGTTGCCCCCCAGCTCTGCAGCCATATTTCCTCTGTCAGCGTACCGAGAGCAATGAGATTCAAAGGAGGGTGTCCGAGAGCTTGGCCCCGTCCTCACTGCAATCTGCTTTCAGGAAGGCAGAGCAGACGCTGGGGCGAAGCATCCGTGCACGCATATTGTGCCATATGGCCCCACCTCATAATGAGGGTCATTAAAGTGTCAGTGAAACATATGATTGACAAGTGGCAGGTGCACTGAGTGACAGGTTCATCCACAATCGATAAGGCAGAGATGAGGATGTCAGGGCCACACAGGCAGGAGCACAATCATTGCTTTGGCTTTTATATCATGATCTGCTGCCGACAACACTTTTACCTGCCATGACTGAGCCATCTGAATGACACTTTCGATGAAATTGTTTGGGTTTTTTGTGAAAGTTTAAGAGGCTTTCCCCACCTCTATTGGTGGAATGTTATTGATGCCATTTTAGACGCATCAGCTCGACTTGGTTTGAAGCACTGTCATGGCTCTACATGATTATATTAGGCCTTTTTGAAGCAAAGAAAGGAGCTCCTTTTGAAATGCAAAAGCTGATACCTAAAAGTAAGAGAAAGCTTTCAAGGGCCTTCACTCCATGAACCAAAACTATTATGAAGGAGAACAATCATGAAGATGAATGGCAACCAGTGCCTCCTTCTGAACTATAGCTTTCACTAATTGATGCACTTTGACAGCAGCTCATACATTATAAAGAACCTGTCCAACATTAGCAAGCAGATAGAGTTGAACCTGATAAATTGATCAAATCCTAAAATCAAGCTAAAAGTAGAAGAATAAATAGATTAAAGAATCAACGTTACCTCTTTTGCTTTGTCATATGAGAGAGACTAAGTAAAAATGTGAATTTTTATTTCCCATTTTTACCTGTCAGGTGACAGCCTCTCTTTCTCCCCAATTAAGCCTTGACCCAAACAGAAAGCAGTCACAACAACTAATAAATATATACATATATATGCTCTTTAACCAAAGGTTAATATCCATTACTCCATCCATCTTCCGCCGCATATCTACAATCGGGTCGGGGGGGCAGCAGCTGGAGCATGGAGGTCAAGACTTCCCTCTACCCGGCCACAGGATCCAGCTCTTCTGTGGGGACCCCAAGGCGCTCCAAGGCCAGCCTTAAGACACAGTCTCTCCAGTGTGTCCTGGGTCCTCCCCATGGCCTCCTCCCAGATGGACATGCCCGGAACACCTCCCCCGGGAGGCCTCCTGGGGACATCCTTACCAGATGCCCGAGCCACCTCATCTGACTCCTCTCTATGAGAAGTCAGATGGCTAAATTTCTCCCGGATGGCTAAATTTCTCACCTTATCTCTAAGGGAGAGTCTGGCCACCCAGCAGAGAAAACTCATTTCGGACACTTGTATCCACGATCTCATTCTTTCGGTCACTACCCACAGCTCATGACCATAGGTGAGGGTAGGAACGTAGATTGACTGGGAAATTGAGAGCTGAGCCAGAAGACGAAGCTCCCTCTTCACCACGACAGACCGGTACAGAGTTTGCATCACTGCAGACGCTGCACAGATCCGCCTGTCAATCTCCTGCTCCATCCTTTCCTCAATCATGAACAAGAGCCTGAGATACTTAAACTCCTCCACTTGGAGCAGGACCTCTTCCCTGACCCGGGGTGGGCATTCCACCCGTTTCCGGTCGAGCGCCATGGTCTCGGATTTGGGGGTGCTGATCCTCATTCTGGCCGCTTCACATTCGGCTGTGAACCGCTCCAGTGAGAGCTGGAGATCATTGCCTGACGAAGCCAACAGGACCACATCATCTGCAAAAAGCAGAAATTCGATCATGTGGCCACCAGACCAGATCCCCTCGATGCCCTGGCTGCGCCTAGAAATTTTGTCCATAAAAGTTATGAACAGAATCTGTGACAAAGGGTAGCCCTGGCAGAGCCCAACTCTCACCGGAAACGGGTCCGACATATGACCTGCCAGTGGACCAATCTCTGGGACTCCGCAGGCAGCTGACAGATACCGGCAGGCCAAGCAGCACATTGTTTCAGCGGTCGCCAAGGCAAAAACTCGGGCATGGGAGGAGTTCAGGGAGGCCATGGAGAATGACTTCCGGTTCGCGTCCAGGAGATTCTGGTCCACCATCCGGCGTCTCAGGAGGGAAAGCAGGGCTCTGTCAACAGAGCGTAAAGTGGGAGTGGGGCGCTGCTGATCTCAACCCGGGACGTTGAAGATTGGTGGCAGGAATACTTCTCTGACCTCCTCAATCCCATAAAGGGGGATCGGAGGGTGTGCTCCAACCACAGGGGGATAAAAATTCCTCAGCCTCTTTAGTAAGGTTCATTCAGCAGTGCTGGAGAGGAGGGTCTGCCAGGTTGTTGAACCTCGGCTTCAGGACTAGCGGAGTCGTTTTCGTCCTGGTCGTGGAAGAGTGGACCAGGTCTTTACCCTCAGCAGGGTTCTCGAGGGGGCACGGGAGTTTGCCCAACCAATCTACATATGTTTTGTGGATTTTGAGAAGGCATTTGACTATGTCCTGCGGGCAATCCTGTGGGGGGTGCTCCGGGAATATGGGGTACCGACCCCCTGTTATACAGGCTGTTCGGTACCTGTATGCCTGTTGTCGGAGCTTGGTCCACATTGCTGGTAATAAGTTGGACCCGTTTCCGGTGAGAGTTGGACTTGGCCAGGGTTGCCCTTTGTCACTGATTCTGTTCAGAGCAAAGGTAAATAGAGCTGGTTAAATTACATCACATTCGTGATAAAAGGGTGACGTTCTTATGTGATTGCTATTGTTTCTAAAACATTTTGGACAAATGGGCAACATTCTCTTGATAACTCAGTCAAATAAATTTGCTGTTGGGAAAAAAATTAAAACTTCTGTCCCAAATTTTTTCTCAGACCTGAATCTGGAATTAATTCTTTCAGCCCAGATCATTGCCCTCATCAAATGCAAATGTTGAAAACAGCTAAATGTAATATTGGAAAGCTTATATTTCCTGCTTTCAGTATCCAAATCTGCAATAAAAACTTGTGCTCAGCCATTAGGCTTTGCTTTTTTATTAGCAGCAGATCAATATTTGTGAGTGTCCCTCTGCTGTACCTGCACTTACTTGGTCAGATCTATCACGACAAATGGTGGAGTGTTGTTTTAAAAGTTTTGCAGGCATTACTAAAATGATTGAGTTGTCCTAAATAACATTACTGCAGGATGGCATCACAGGGAAGGAAATGGATGCTGCAGTGATTAAACCCAGACAAATTGATGTGATAGAGCTCCCTGTCAAGAAAATTGGGAATCTGATAGAAACGCAGCTAAAACCATGGGCATAAATCAGGAAACAAATTTTTATCTGCTGTACATTGGACTAACTAATTCTAGGTACGTATTTGGAATTGTATTATATAGAAAGGTTTCATATATCCCAAGAATTTCTAAGAATTTCCTTAGAGATTTGCTTGAATGAAAGATGTAATTTGGAGCTAATTAGGTAATTCAGAGCCATTTTCTCCAAGGGGGGGGGTTCTCAGCAGTGTATTAAAACCTAGTTCGAGGCATTCATTTGTGATGTCACATCCACATGGATGGGAAAAACAGAGGCCTGGGACATGCAGTATATATCTGGAGAGATATATGCTGCACGTCCCCAGCCTCTCCATAAGAGAGAGAATATATGGCAATAACGTGAACTATTTGCATTTAAGAATTATCTCCTCTATTTCAATAATGTTCCATCATCAGTGTGCAAGACTCACATATACACACATATCTCACAGCAGAAGCAAATTATCATTAGATAGATAGATAGAAGATATCAGCCAAAACAATCAGTAAAATTATATGTAAAACATCCAGTCACATTTTCATGGAACTGTTAAATCCCTTGTGCATATTTCAGGGTTGTTTTTTTTAAAGCTACATTCAGAATGATTTTAGCCATTCAAATAACAGTGGAATCAAACTGTTCCTCATTTGTACTGGGGAAAAACCTGAGATTTGTATTATTTGGATATGAACAAGTCCTAAATAAGTTGGAATCTGTAGATTATAAACTACTTTAAGAAAATGCCTTTTCTGTCTTTTATGTTAAGGTTTTTCAAGTTATCTGGAGTGCCACTTCATCAATGCTGCAGGTTGCCAGGCTTCTAAAAAGTATTTTGATTTTATCAAAAACTAGAAGAACTAGTTTTGTATTGCTAGAAAGAAGCAAGGTTGACTTTCGAAGCCCTGCTGGCAGCAGGTGGTCCGAGGCCAAATGATTGACATTTCCAAAGACCTTGAGAGCCACAGTCAGAGCCTAAAAGCTGCCGGAATTCCTGCAGTGATAGGGACCCCCTTGAATGCCCATCAATGCTAGGGCTGTGTATGTTCCGCACACATTAGGTGTCTCCTGCTGTCAGATGCACATATGCCAAGCAGGTTTTGCTCTGTCCCCAGCATTAAACTCTGTTTTTCCTATTGACTGTTTACTGAGTCCACTGTATTCATTTAGTTGTAGTCCTTGACAGACTCGAGGTCCTAACAGTGATGTATCCCCACACGCTTTTTCCAATCCTGCAGGTATTCGTGTCATCGCCTCTTTCTGCTGCAATGCTTACTGCTCTTTCAAAAGAATGTTCTTCTACCTCTGTATTTGAAGTCATTAAATTGATCGAAAGCAGTTTTCTCACACCCTGACTGGCTCCCACTGGTTACCACTCAACAGTGGCAGTCATTTAAAGGATTAAACAGTAGACATGGAGCTCAAGAAGCAGGCCTTACCCTCACAAATTCAACCTGATGCCCAAAGACTTTACTGTGTTTCTCTATTTGTTTTACAGCCTACAGGTAAATTAGCTGACGAGTTCATGCAGGAATCAGGGTTGCTATAGAAACTTCACATATTAGAGTAAAGCTAGACTAAGGCAGGCTTATCACCTGAGAGTAAAGAAATTGATGGGGAGCGAACGAGAAATGCTCACCAGAGAGACATTAAAGGTGGATTCATTTGCATTACAACGCTGATGGCATGTTTTATTTCTCCTCCATACCGCATTCTCACTGTCCCATCCCTTCAAATCACCTTTTCCTGCTGCAGGCCAGGCTGCAACACCCAGGAGAAAGATTTTCTCTAGGCTCCACACATAATTGTCATAAATCCTCAGACAGACAACATAATTTTTGTTATGAGATATATAGCAGAACTGAACAGTAAATTCTTCTTTAATAGCCATCAGCAGAACATTCCTCGCTGTCCACGCCATCATTTTTGTTTTTGTCCATTTCAGATAATCACTCTGGAGATTGGCTGTGCCTGTGTGAACTGTCCAACTGTGAGCTGTGTCAGCGTCCGGATAGTATGGTTGAGACGCCATGTTCAAATTGAACAGATGTTCTGTTACTGGCCCCTAGTGGTTTAGCTTTGCAACATGATTTTAATTTCACAAGTGTGGATGCTCTTTGTGGGCAGAGGAATTTTATCACTTCAACAGGAGTACGACCATTTAAACTCCTGTATTCACACTTGGGGAAAAAAACAGGACATTGTATATATATGTAATATACCTGTAGCTGGTTAAACAATCAATGCATTTAAAATGATTATAAACTTATTCACATGTGAATGTTACATAAGTGTGTGTCTGTTTGATCACTTGAAGTTTTCTTTCAATTAGAATAACAAATAGCATCATACAGAAATAAAGAGAACAGTGGAAAGAGCCAAAACAATTAAAAAGCCACAAAATAACTACCCCCGCTGAGTATTTGAACCCAACAAATTAGTAGATGTCCCTAAAAAAAGAAGTAAACATGACAAATAGTGATCTCGAAGAGTGAAAAGCAAAGAACTATTTCAAAAGACTATTCATCAGAATAGATCACATCAGATGCTGAGTGCAAGGAAGAACTCTACTCTGGACTCAGGGATGGTTGTCCTGACAATGACAATACAGGTCACCACCAAGAACAGGGAACAGGGTTTATATAAAGGAAATACCTGGAGCTGATTAGAGGTGGGCAAACCTCCCAGCTACTCTTAATAAGACATGTAAGTCCGAGTCCACCCCAAAAACCCTTTCCCCAAAGGGCCTCACCAGGCGTCAGTGCCAACTTGGGGGGTTGTGACATTATTGGAAGTTATAATTAAGTTTTTGGAATACAAGAATGTTCTGGGTTCATGTACCTCTAAATCTTCATTGAGGTAAATGGACTATGACTGGGTTAATTGTTATAATCCCCCTTCAAGATTATAGCATAGCATGCTGGTAAATGGAAGGATTCTACTCATAAAGTTGAGAGAAAAACTCCCTTGCTAGTGCTTTAGGTTCGGGCTGGCTGTAGGGACAGATCTGAACCTACCTCTAGTTCTGAGGCAACTTCTGAAATGATAGGCTGAAAGGGGTCTTGGTGAATGACGATTGGTGTTGTTTTTAACCTTTCTCTTACCAAGCGGGTGTCCCCAGAACCCCAACAGATTGAAAGTGAGGTGGGGATCCAGATCAAGATCAAGTGATGTCTCCTTTTCCTTTAGGCTATGCCCTTCAGGGATTGCCACAGCGAATCAACCTCCACCATCTCACCCTATTCTCTGTATCCATAAGTCTTCTCTTTTTGCTCCCTCTAAGCCTATTGCCTGGTAGTTCCAACCACAGCATCATTCTCCCAATGTATTCAAGATCCCTCCTCTGTACATGGCCAAACCATCTGAGTCTTGCTTTGCTGACCCTCTCCAAAACATCTAACATGGGCTGTCTATCTGATGGTCTCATTCCTGATCCTATCCATCCTTATCACTCCCAAAACGATTCTCAACATCTTCATCTCCACTACTTCCATCTCCGTTTCCAAACAATACAGCGTTGCCGGTCTCACCACTGCCTTCCATACCTTTCCTTTTATTCTGGCTGATACTCTTATCACACATTAAGCTTAACACCTCTCCACCCGTTCCAAGCTGCTGTAATGCAGGTTTCTTCACCCCTTTTTACACTCTCAAATACTCTGGACCGTTGACCTTAAATGCTTGAAATCCTCCACTTCTTTATTAACACTCCTTGTGTCCTCACCATTCCACTCAGGTCCCTCTCATTCACACACATGTAAAACAAGACACTGACGTTGAAGGGATACAAATTTTTCTGCCTGTTATTGAAAGAAAAAAAATAGACTACCAATCTCTGCGGCATTTGTGTCACATGTAAGAGATGCTCCTGACAGGCCATTGAAAAAAAGTCTCTTATCCGGGTACAGTGAAAATAAGCAAGATCAAGCATCTCTGAGCATGTCAGTTTTGGCTAAAAGACTGTAAGGAGTTTGAATGACTGGGAAGAATCGGCATTGACCTTCCCAAAATATTCCAATCCAGCAGGTAAGTGTGAGTATCTTATGTTTTACATATTATACATTGAAATTTGGCCAGTTGACATAAGTGGGGATGCTTGATGGAAGTGGATGGGAGTGCCAGTATTCTCTTGTAGGCTATTCACATGACGGTTCCGTTGTTTGGTAGTAGTGTGAAGGAGTAATGATGAGAGGTAATCAAGAGTCCCAACAACTCCTAATCTGGCCTGATTACCCTGTAGACTCGCGCACCAAATAGTTTTACATTATATATATATTTAAACATATATATATACAGAGAGAGAGAGAGAGAGTTTGTTTTTCCCCCGTGAAATAAAAATGCTTAATACAGGATGTCAGATCAACAAACTGCAACCAATTCCAACCAGTAATGTCAAACCATCCACCAGACATTTTCAAAACCATATGGCTACAGTCTGAATTCCCTGACACTTCCCAAATTGATTTCAATATTCCTCTCCATATGCTTGAATCTTTTGGAATCAACTGTCCTCATCTTAATTCTCTTCCCAGATTTGTCATGGATTGCACATTACCTCCCACCTTTAAAAATCTACAATACATCATTATTCAAACATCAATATTACAAGTAAAACTGACGGAAACTAACATATTTTCCACAATAAGTCAGTTTTCAGAACAATACAGGCTTCAAGTTTTCAAGTTTCCTCACCATCCAGTCTAATAAATATTAGACCATGATCGACTTCAAGCACAAACTCTGGTTGCTGGCTCATCTCTTAAAGGACCACAACAAGCACTGGAATATTTATTGTCTGCCGTGATCTGTATTCAAAATGAGAATGTACGAGTCCTACTCATCTCCTTGCACAGTTCCTCAAAGAACAAAACTCACTCAGTGACTTCACAGAGCAACTCAGTCAGTAGAAGGTTAGTTTTATCGAAAAACATCAACCCAGAGGATTATATATTTGCAATAAGCAGATCAATATACTATCGAGGTATGGGGCCATTATTGGATTAAAAATATTTGCATGTACTTGTCATGAGCTGTCTGATTGTGTTTCGGTTTGTGTGAGCATCATCACATTTGTGACTGTGTTCGTGCTTGTTGAGATTTGTAAATGTCTATTTAAAATGCCTTAGGCAAGTCTGTTCCTACTGTGTTGTTACTGGCTGGAAGGCAAGAGCAAGCAAATGTGCTGTGACTGACATGCAGACCGGAGGTTGCTGTCAGTTCCTTGATTTTATAGTAAGGTGTAGTTGCATTGCCTGCTACATCGATCCCTAAATTGATATTAATCAAAATCCACTTAAACCTTCAGTTTTTCGAAGTAAAATTGTATATGAAAGCTTGTTTGTAGTATATAAACTTTGTAAATACTTGCATTAATATATAAATTACTGCATTATCTTTAATCTAGTTTGGATTCACAGATTTTTTTATTTAATTGTGTAAGTTCAACTCTCATGAGATAATTTCTATTACGTCTTCTACATGATTCCAGATCCAGTTTAAGAAACAGTAACAGAACTTTCAATGTGCAGATGCAACTATGATTGATACTTTAAAAGCTCTACACTGAAGTCACTTCATCATACTTTTTTTTAAAACAATTATGTCGTCTTTGTCAGACTTATAGCAGAGATGGAAAACAACTTTTACATTTTTTGGCCCCAAACTGCAATCAGAAAACAAACATTTAAACAAACAAGCAAACATTCAGTTTCCACATAAAAGAGCTATATGGATCAGTTGGACTGTGTATTCCACAGCATTTGCCAGAGGTAATTTCGTTTATCTACTAAGCCAAACTAAGTTGTGGGAGGCATAGCTCCACATGAATCGAAAACAACAGGCTGTCTATCTTTTAATTGTCTTAAGGGATTAGGTCAGATTTGTGCAGTTTCGGAAAAACTGTTATGTCCCTTAAAAATCTAATTTTCACTGTTTTTCAGCAAGAACAGACATCAAGTGTGAGGTTCTGCACATTATTTTACACAATGAAGCGCAAACACCGAAATGAAGCAATTACAAGAAAAATGCATTTTTTGCCTGGAGGGGTGCTTTCAAGACATTACTGACACTCTTTTAGTTAAAATATATTTTCAGTTTAAGACCAGTTGAACAATGATGTACCTGTGAAAAGAGGAAATTTAAAAGTCATTAGATGGATGAAATTTCATTTATAGCTGCAACAGTTGCACAGGCTCTTTTCCTGATTTATAACTGTCACAGTCCATTTTAATTTCAGTTGGTGACACACAAGATGAGTGTGTGTGCTAGTCAAGCTTTAAGTGCTGACAGCAGCACAGTCTCCCCTAGCTCACTGTCACCTCCCCCCATTCTTGAGCCTTCTTCCTCTTTACTGCTTTTCTGCCTTTGACTTTAGGTGAGGAAAGCAGTGAATGCTGAATTGGGCTTGCATACCTCGATCACTTGGAGGAAAAAATTGAAATATGGAGGAAAACTGCTTATTTCGAACACTTTTCTACCCATTTGCATCCACCTGTTTCCAGTGGGTATAAGTCAATGTGCACAAGATGTGCATGCAGACAGAAACAAACAGTCAGACATTCAAAGACAGCTGCTACCAGTTCTAGACTCACACAGCTGCATTCTCCCCTGCTTCCTCCCCACAAGGTATACAAAGTAAACAAACACAGCAAACTCCCTCCAACTCTTTGTTGTCACTTGGCAAAGATCACATCTAAATACAAACACTGACTTGGTTTCAAGCTTTTTCAGAAAAAAGCAAACCTGAAGTTGACGAGGAGTTGTGAGAGAGTAATCCGCATGCCAAAAGTTAGAATGTCACCTTCTGCTCCTCCAGACTAGGGTGCCACAGAAAGTGCATTGGGACACAATGAGGGTCCTTATGAACTTGAGCCTCGGGACAGATGGCCAGCCCAGACCCTTGGACCCAGTAATGAGCAGGTTGTGCCAAGTGTTGTAGGACACAGTAACATAGGTAAGGTTGTTCTATCAAAGCCATGATCTGCCAGCTGGTGGTGACATACAGAAGCTAACAATGGGTTGTTATCCAAAGTACATTTTGGCTCGGCCTTAAAAATTATGGCATAGAAGCGCACAGTTGAAACAAAAGCTAGAAGCTATTATTTTCTGGTATTTAAGTGAAAAGATTTCATATGCACACAGCCTTAATGGAGTGGGAAGAACATCACCATTTCCCTTGTTCACTCACCTGTAAGGACACTGTATTCATTTGCTTATGGTTCACTGGCGTTTTCTGTCACAGGTTGAAAGAGAATCACTGAGACTGTCGATGCAAATTGCCAAATAAGAGAGGCTTGCTTGGTACAGTTTTTTAATGTAAAGTAAGCCAAAAAACTTGGTGATATGGCTATTGTTTCTTTCCATAACAATGACATAAGTAAATATGTCTCTTGTGGAAGAATGAACAAGAAGAACAATTTTTTTAAATGTGTGTGCCTCTTCTGTTGTGCTTTGACAGCAACCATTATAGGAATTTCTGTCGGTGTTTGTGTGTGTGTACGTGTATGTGTGTTTGTGTGCGGAAACAAATTTCTTTCACATTAGTGACAGTCAAATGGTTCCCCTAACGTCAGTCACTGCTGCCCACTCAGACTTTGACTGCCTTCACATAAAAACTGTGTAAAAAAAATATTAGATCCTGTGGTTTTAAAAAGGGTCCTAAACACATCTTTTCCCTTTTTATTTTTCAGACATTGGACTAATTATGTCCTAATATAATGATCATATGGATGTGCAAATTTCGAATCTCAAATTCTATTTGGCAAACACTGCAATAAGATGGGAATTAAGTCACCTCTTTGCATTCCTCGCTGGAAACATAGGCCCTTTGTTTGCCTTCATTTATGCAGCTTTTCATTTTTGCAGCAAAGCGAAATCATGATCTGCATTTATATCCCTCCTACCAAGATATCGATCTGACCGTTGCTCTCAGATATAGAGCCATTTTACCCAAGCTAACGACTTAGCTTGGCTGTGAAGGGTAGTGCGAAACGACCAATGTTTGTTGGATAGACAGGCTGTATCTTGGGAGCTCATTTGTAAAGGGTACAGGTGTAAGGGAAAAGACGAAAGACAGTCTAGGTCTTGAGATGGATGATGAGGGTACACTGTGGACCAGCGACAGCACAGCATCAATAGTCAAAGAGTCTATGATGTATTGCATGTTGTAGTTTTGCAGCCCTCCACCAAAGTTCAGGATAGTATGGGGAATAAAGCAGCCAGCACCCAGTGCTTTGCTTTGTCACATTTATGAAGGCTTGCCACTTTTGAAATGCTTAATCAGTCATCAGTTCCCTGGAGACTTTGGTGTTCCTCCAATCAAAGAGCTTAAGGACAGCTGTTTGACAGTTCATGACAGCCTCTCACTCTGCAGCTAAGCCAAAGTCCCGAGACCTGCCCAGTTTATGTTACCCATGATGCGTATGTGATAAAAAGTTGAATGTATCCTGTTGATTGGCTTACAACTGTCTAGCACCAATGACCCTGTTTAACCACACACACATGTCCAGAGTTAAACTCTCCCAATGTCAATACTTTTTGTGGTCACCTTGACAGCCAGATTACCCTTTTTATGGACACCAGCCAATCAGTCCCACCATATCCCCTGCAACTGATATGGAACACTTGTGGACTCATACACGAAGTGCGTGTATGAAATATTCTGCAATTCTGCAAGCGAGTATAGGTGAGTAAAATATGTTTGACAGAGCATATCCTAAACTTGGTGCCTCCCTCATTCAAAAGCTGCACACCAAATTCCCTGATGATTGTATGCTACTACTGATTACAAAACAAATATTTGAACATTTGATTGCATCGTGTGCCATGTTACAAAACAATGGCAATATTGAGTAAGGATATCTGGTAGAGATGGTGTCAATTTGTACATCGTAAATGTTCTGTTTGACAACGGTCAGACTTTTTTTGTGAAGGTTTCATCTTGGTATTAACACCTAGATCTACTTGCGTTCATATATGTGTAAATTATTGGATACTTGGACCAAAAAATTTGTAATGGATTTTATGGGCTTTTAAAAGTCAATATGACAGTGATGTTGAAGTTGACTTTCTGAAAATCAGACAGAAGATATACGTGGCAAGGCATCCATTTGTTTTTTCTCTTTACAATCTTTAAATTCTTTTATAATGTTTAATTTTATACACAATTGATTTTCAACTCACCATACTGGATTTTCATTTGCAGAATACTTTCCCATGTTCTTCTCCAAATTTATTGCAAAATGCTTTTTTCCAGAGACCTGGAAACTCTCATGTCCACTTTTTAAATTTAGGTAATCAAAAAAATATATAAATTGAGAAATGGCACTTGATAGAATTTACTTGACCATTGCAACCAATACATATAATTCATGGCAAAATACCAAATAAATCCATAATGTGATTATATTTAAATGCATCTACTTCTGTGATCAATTAGTTTTTTTTTAGATTTCAGAAAGAACGCTGTAGAAAGTTGATAGACACCATGATGAAAAAAATTACATAATACATGTTGGATTAACAGCAAATAATGTCACAAGTATCTTCATCAGAAACATTTCCCTTTAATGTTTGTGCTGTATTTTAGGATTTTGATGTATGAAGAAGATAAAGCACATATAAAAATATAGAATAAATTAATAATGTCACGATTAAAATAATTTTACAGCCTTTATCTGCAATCGTAATTAAACTGAGGAAGACACCCTCAGGTGAATATTCAAGACAGAGAATTTACCACTACTTCACTCCAACCTACTTTCACATTAGCATCATAGGAGACAGATCATTATCCACTTCTACCTTCTGGATGCTTTTGATTCAACAAAATGAATCATATTAAACAAATGAAGTTTTCTACCGGTGCAGTATTTCAATATGAAGCAAAGGAATAACACAACAGAACAAGAAGGTTTTCCTATCATATAGTTTCATATATCATAGGCGTATTTATTACAAATCTGTATATCAAATAATTTGTTGTACATGCACTGGCAGCACAGAAGGTTTGATCATTCCTTGTCATGGCATGACATCATCCCCATGGTGAATCGCTCCTGCATCGTTGTTTCTGGGCAGCAAACCGACTCTCTCTCTCTTGTCTGTAATGAAACAGTGCCATCTATAGAAGTGTTGCATGTACGACTGACCTTGATTCATTTTAACAGGTACAAATCTTTTTGAATACATGTATTGCAGATGATTTAAAAAGAGTGCTATGACTTGTATGAAAATGTGTGATGTATATCCTGCTTGAGTTCACCTTTTCCATTTTTATGTTTGACATTTTCCCAGTATATACTGTCTATCAGAACAGATTCCATTCCAAAGAATTTTAGTGATGGAAACAGAAAAGAAATCATGCCTTATAATCAGTTCCAGAAACATTCAGCTCTTACTGAACTTTAAGTATCCTCCTGTCAGTAAGAAATGACACTAATATGGCAGGCTTGACTGCTGTCAGTCATACTCAAAGGTTGCTGCAAAGGTCCCCTCAAAGCTACCCTGGGAATTGTGAGACTTTGGTGATTTAACAAGCTTCACAGTTTTTTCATTACTGTTTTTTTTGCTATTTTTAATGCTTTAGGTGTAGTTACTTGTCTCATCTTATTTATGTACAACTTCAGCAGATGAAACCTAAGTGTGGTCGAGAGCAGCAGTGTGAATCTTAAACCTTAATTTAGCACATTTTGATGTTTTTTCCCCCTTGTTTAGAGTTTCTGACGTTTCATATGAAGTATGCAGTATATGGAAATTGGCAAGAAATAATTTTTTGACGAAATCAGAGACACAATATTTCATTGTAAACTCTCATTTACCCTTAGACAGAGGCTTGAAACATTAGCAGTCTTGAAACATGTCAGTAGGCTTGCATTGAAAATAAGAAATAACTTGTGGTTCACGTGGCTTAGAATGAATAAAGATTTAAGCAGGTAGCTGCAAACCCAGAAAAAGTTCCTGATCCACAAGCCAAGGAATTCAGTTCCAGGTTCTTTTGCATAATCTGCACAACAGAGTCTTAATGCTGTCATGAACTGTATTGCTTTTGTGAACATAAGTTTCACCAAAGTATGGATTGACCTTTTCAACCCTAAATTATAATATTTTCCTTTAACTAATACACAATTGTTGTTTAAAAACATTGAACAAAATTTTTGTACTTTAGTTGCACAGAATAATTTGGCAGCAACTGTAGCCATTGATCAGAACACTGTGACTGCAGTATTCAAATTGCTGTCCTCTGGTCAGCAGCAACACAAGATCAAGATTGGCCTAATCAGTCCATTCGGATCACTGCTGTTTATTTACATACAAATCCATCAATTTCCTATAATATCATAACCAATTTATAGACCAATAAAGGGCTTCATCTTTTCTTGTAGGATAATTCGAGTTCTATCAGGTTTTTCATGACAAAAAGTTTCAATGTAGCACTGCCATGTGAAATCCAACAATGTGCCATGAGGGGTCAGGGTCACTGTTTCAGTCTTGGTGCAGGAAGGCTCTCTTCTGTCGTCACTAAATCCATCAAGATCCTGTCAGGAAATAACTGCTAAATGCCCTTTCGGTAGGTGTCCAGCCCAGACTTAATTTAATTGTCTAATGCTTTTATCCAGGTTTTTTAATATATATATATATATATATATATATATATATATATATATTTCCCCAAAAATGACCTGTCACTCTCGGTGAAAACAGAAAAATTAAAATGTTTAAATTTGAGGACAATATTGCAACATATTTCCCATGAAAACATTCTCAGCTGTGAGCAATGTTAAGGTTTTTCGTGCAAATTGGAAATAAAAGAACATCTGTGGTAGAAGGACTTTGCATGCCTCTGTGTGTTTACATGGCTGGTAGGACTGATATTAGTTTATCAATTATGATACCAATGTGGTTTTCTTGTTGTACCATGTTGACTTTACACTTCGTGTTTAATCTAACTTGGTTTGGAGAAGACCGTGACGGTGGTCAGTTATTCTCACACAATCACAAAAAAGGGGATAATATAAGATTAATTTCTGTACTTTGTCTGATGAGAACTGCAAGAGTTCATCTCAGGCTGAATGTTCTGGAGCAGGAACAGTGCCTTTAGGATTTTGGAAGGCTTGAGGTTGCCCCCCTAGAGCCTTAAGCCTGTCAGCCTCCCTCCTAATCTTAGCCCTCAATTACTGACTCTAAAGCAAGAAGAAGACCATCCTGTTTCTGGTTGTCGTATTAACCTGCTGAACCCGACAGCCTGTCTCTTTTGGCTTGTTCACTCTAACTTTATGTACACGGACGACAGCTCTTGGGAGGTTTCTGGTCCCCAGTAGATTCAAACTTTATTGCTATTCCACACTGTGCAGATGGAGCTCGTTCCCAATATCTCCTTACCTCCTTTTCTCCTCACATGTTGCTTATCCATATGCAGCTCCCCATGAATGTGTGCAGATGAGACATGTGAGAGGGTTTTTTATCCCAGATCTGCCACGTTATCTCCCCACCCGGAATGTGGAGAAACCCACTTTTGGTGTTGTTGTTTACTAAAGAAGTTCAAGGCACATGGCAGAAGCAATGATAGGCTTATCCCGCCAGTGAAATTTCAGCAGTGACAGCTGCAGAGTGAATTTGATAGACAACACTTGACTGGTTCATGTGAAATGCACACCAGAGTATTTTCCTTGGTTAAAGCAGAGACTGAAGAAGGATTTTCTCCAGACTCCAATTTTGTGTGGGAGAGGTTAATGAAAAGTATATGTGCTCCAATTCTCATTAGAGAAAAGAAGACATTTAAATCAGCCCAGAATTAAGTAATGCGGTATGTTTGCCGTACTGTATTGTGGGAATTCCATACAGAGTCTGAGAGCAATGCACATGCACAGCGGTCTGGTCCCAACTCAAGGGGCAAAAGTTTTAGGTCCAGAACCCCAATAAGAAGATTAGAAGCATACAAATTTAAGACATGCATATTGGACACATAATCACGGAATGTTAGGTCACCTTGAAATCTTAACGTAACCACATTTTTCTAGACTATTTGCCTTATTTAATTTGCTTGAACAATATTAATTATTGATTTCTCTCATATTTTTAGAATTTTTACCAGATTTGTACATTCCTTTATCCTGACATTGAAATTAAACACAGAAATTTACTCATGAAGAATTGCTTATAAGGGCATAAACAAAAAGGTTTTCTGTGCAATTCTTTATTTTAGTCCAGTATAATCTTTTCGACTTGATTTTTTTTTTTCCCACTTTGAAATATCTAACACAATGCTAACATAACAGTACTGAGATGTGATAGAAGACATGGAAAAGAAACCAGGATATGAGGGACTGTGATTGTATTAGCTCAAGGACAATGAACACAACATAGTTTTCTTTGACACTTCTATCTGTGCATCACCACACACCTCAGTCTTTACTCTCTCTAATCCCCTTTTTGAGTAGTCAGTCCAATGGAGCAGAGCAGGAAAAAAAGGAATTAAAGAGGCTTTGCACTGAAATATGAGAAAATATTTCCGTTCAACTAAGAGAATTGAAAATAAGACCTGTTGTTAATTGAAGCTTCCCTCTAAAAAAAAGGGCCTTGGAACCTCTGAAACATTGATAAGGAAAAGGGCCTAACCTCTTGCTGGGAAAAAAAAAAAGAGAAAAAAATTGAATTAATATTCTGAGGCCTATCAATTTCAAAGTGCTGATTAGTATCTGCTTCTTTAGTTGCTTAGATTTTTGTCTTGATTTTTGTTGCTTTAGATTTTTGTCTCTGTGGAGGCCTCCTTTATCCTTATATTTACTGGAACATTTTGAGAAAACACTCTTGTCTTTCCATTGGTTCCCATCTCAGTAGTCAGTATACTGCAGCTCCTTGTGGTGCTTTTCATCTTATATATACTTTTGCATGTACTTGCTGCAAAACAAATTGTAACACATTTGTAGAGACTTAGTAGTTGAGTTCAGAAACTTGCCATGAAAAACATTTTTTGCAAGTAACATATCGCGATGCATTCTGATGGAAAGTTGGGAACGGTAATGGTAAAATCTCACCTTCAGAATTACAATAAGACAGCATCAGTATGGGATAAAGGAGTAGGGCATATTTGGAAGGGGCTGCCTACTTTTCATGTAGAAATGGCAAAAAACAGAAGGGCCTCAAACTGACGATATTCTACACAAACTGACAAGGTGGCAAAACATGTTGCACACTCAAATCTCCTAAAGGAACAGCTTGTCATGAAAACCAACATTATGAACGTGGATAAGGAAAGCACATAAAGCACGCATACAGTACTATGATCCTGGAGACCAGTGCAGTGGTGGTAATAGTAGGGGTGGACAGTAATACTGAACGTGTGTCGTCACCGGTTTTGAAGCCCACTTGATTCAAAATAGTTTCACTTCACAATGGCTGTTCTTTTGTAGCAGAGTGCTCCTCCTGAAAAGGGATAGACTTTTAGGCTTTCCTTTACTCAAAGCAACAACACATTGCCCTGTTTTCTTCCCTAACAAGTCTCTGAGCTGCACCTGAGAAAAAAGCTGCTTAAATGAGAACAATGATATTTATTTAAGTGAAGAACATGGTGTGGCAGAAGAAAATCTGTTAAAATGTGGTTGTTACCTAAAACAAGAGTCACTGGTTGTTTCGCGCCTTTAATTCAGCAAAAGTAGTATGCTCAACTTTTTGCCAAGGAAATACAGGTTTTCCACTATGTAGTTGATTGAGTAGTTTGATTTCTAATTATATGAAAACAAGGTGATATTTAAGCAATCTCACCCCTTCAAAACAAAAATTACAGGTCATTCCCAAAAAGGTTTAAAACTTTAAAATGAAACATATTGGACCTAGCTCAAATATCCTTGCCACTCAATTTGTCTAAAGGTTCTCAATGTTCAGGTTATGCTCAATTGTTAAAACAAATTGTGGCAACTAGAATGGTTTCTCTCCTTGAATATGTTTCACCTCTCATCAACAGGCCTTCTCAGTTCTAATAGACTATGGGAAGATTCCGGTATGAACAAACATGTGAAAAAATTAGGACACCCCATTCAATAAATCATCTTTTCATTAAGAAATGATCACATAACAATGTCCAATCATGTTTTTATGCATTTCTAGAAGAGAAAGTGATTTAATTGGAATTAAACAAATTGACTTTGTTTTACACATAAAAGATATGAACAAAAATGTGTATTTTAATGGAGGAAAAAGTTAGGACACCCTACTCCCTAATAACTAGTGTTGCCCCCTTTGGCTGATATAACTTCAGTGAGACGCTTTTTGTAGACTATTACCAGTCTCTGACATCGATTAGAAGAAAGTTTGCCCCACTCCTCAATGCAAAATTCTTTCAGCATCAGTTTGCCCCATGTAGAGGGGTTTCTTGCATGTACAGCCTGTTTCAAGTCACCCCCCAGCATCTCAATGGGATTAAGATCAGGGCTTTGACTTGGCCATTCCAGGACTGTTCACTTCTTAATTTTTAGCCAGTCCTTGGTGGATTTGCTGGTATACTTTGGGTCATTGTCATGTTGCAGTGTCCAGTTCCACATCTGCTTTAACTTTTTTACAGATGGTTTCACATGTTCTTCAAGCACCCTCTGATACACAGTACAATTCATGATGGATTCAATGACGGTGAGCTGGCCACATCCTGCTGCAGCAAAGCATCCCCAAACCAAGATACTGACACCTCCATGCTTCACAGTTGGTATGAGGTTCTTTTCTTGGAAGGCTGCATTTGGTTTACACCAAACACGTCTCCGATTCTGGTGTCCAAATAATTCAATCTTAGACTTGTCTGTCCAAAGAACAGTATTCCAGAAGTCATGGTCTTTGTCTAAGTTCTCTCTGGCAAACTTCAATCTGACCTTAATGTTTTTCTTGGCGAGCAAAGGTTTCTTCCTTGCACTCCTCCCATGAAAGTCAAACATTTGTAGTCTCTTTCCGATAGTAGAGTCATGCATTTTCACATCCACCGTAGCCAGAGCCTGCTGTAGTTCCCGTGATGACACTTTAAGTTTTTTGATGACCTCTTTGAGCATCTTGCGGTCTGCTCTGGGGGTGAAATTGCTTGGACGGCCAGACCTGGACATAGTGGCAGTTGTTTTGAATGTCCTCCACTTGTAAACAATTTTCCGGATGGTGGAATGACTGATGTCAAGTTCTTTTGAGATCTTTTTAAGTCCCTTACCAGACTCATAAGTGGCCGCAATCTTCTTTCTGAGGGCATCAGACAGCTCTTTAGATCTCACCATGGCTCTCACTTTAATAGTCAGGGGCACAGCAAACTAAATCTGAGGTTTAAATAGGGCAAGGCTTCTTTAACATGCTGGGTTACGATGTTCTCATCACGTGCACCTGACATGATACACCTGTATGTGATTTTAACCATTTTAAGTGGGATAATATGTCGGGGTGTCCTAATTTATTCCTCGGCAGAAATTGCATTCATTTTATATTACATTTCACAATAATTTTTAAAAAGGCTTTTCTAATTTTTTAATTGTTTGGTTATATTACTTGGATCCCCCAGTATCTTTAAAATTTACATTAAATATCGATATGTCCAAATATATTTGTAAATATGCAGGCTTTCATAGGGTGTCCTAATTTTCTCACATGACTGTAAGGAAGGGTTTACGGGAAATGTTTTAACTATGGCAAGCTGAGCAAAAACATTTGTTTTTTACAGCCATTAGTTCAATTCTTTTAATGCAGTTTGAAAACTCCAATTCAGAGGGCTTATAGCGCTTTTACTTCTGGAGACACACTGCTGAGCTCTTCTGTCCAAACAAGGAAGGAAGATCTAATCCGTGAGAATTTCTGCCCTGCCTCACGTTGGATGGGTGGGGCGAACGGAGGCCACTCTGAAACATTGTATCCTTTCAAGTTACACTGCAACATAATGCGTCAGGAATTACCAGCCAGCAGGTGAAGGACCCCTATGCCAAGAGTGGGGGTGAGGCTTCGGCAAAGGCAGGCACAGAAGCCGATCAGGCCTGCCAACACCACAAGGCCCAGAGACACCAGGGGCAGGAGAAACTGGCACCTCCACAGGTCTAAACACATGAGCACACACATATACAAATCAAGCGTTTTGTATTTCCCCCTTATTTAGGTCAAAACCCGAGGGCCTTTGAGTACTCAGTATATTGTCCCGTGAAATAGTGATAATAGTGAAAGAGTATACTTACAACGGCCTTGTTGACAGAACATTATAAATAGCACTGAAAACACTAATTTCAGAAGCAATAATAATAAGATGTTTGATGGAAGACTTTAATTCTTTTGGCATCAATGGTATTATTGTCTGGTTGCAATGGGAAGTACAAAGATTGTTCTTGAGCAACACACGGTATTTTCAAGCTCGCACAAATGATTCACACTTTCATGTGTCATACGACCAAATAAAAAGACAAAGAAAGATTCTTGGTGTGAAAATTCTAATAATTTGCCCTGCCCTTTTCTGTTACATGGCCAGGCCCCCTGGCAGAGAAAATTCTTTTTTTTTTCTCTATCATCAGATGAAGAGAAACTGGTGACCAAATTTGTATGTGGGTGTAGTTTTGATGGCTGGCTTCCCATAATTTGATGTTTTTACATTTTTCCTGCCAGCTGCTTTAAATATCTTTTTAATGCTCTAAATTGGTCAAGTTAAAGATTGGAGATGTATGTTTTTCTTTGAACAAATATACAGATACTTCATTAATATTGTTAATATGTATTACTTTGGCAAACACAATGGCTAAAATGATTTATGTATTAGCAAAAGCTGTATTGTATTATTTTTAATTTAGGAGACTGTAAAAACATCATTACCATCTTTTGTCTTTTGCTCATTAACAGCCAAATGTTTTGCTGGTGGTTTGAGCTCTGAAGCAATTCATCAGCCAGTTCAGGCGGAGAAACAAACATGGCTGCCACTGCAGGATGACCCATGCCAAATTTAGAATCAGCCAATCTAACCTTGATCAAGAGTCAAAAATTGTTGAGTTATTAATAAACTTACATGTCCGAAGCATGTCTTCTCCACTGTTATGGTTTCCTGGTTCTTTATACTTCGGAATGAACTGCTGAAGAAGTGTGAAGCTTCTGCATTCGAGCAACATCTTGGCATCTAAAAGGAGTTATTGAACAAGCACATGAGGCAGTGCATCTCGGCCACAGGGCAAAGCAGAGTGCTTTGCACAATAAACCAGAATATTGACAACATCAGAGAGACAACAACATTAAAATCCTCAAACCCTAGCATGTGCCATCTAAGCATGTTATAAATTATTCCTCGTCTTTCTATTCTAATGTGCCAATTAATTTAGATAAAGCAAAAGGTTTGACTTTGTTTGTTACTGACAGTGTACTGAGATGAAGATTCTTCAATTTAGATAATAAAACACAACGTTTCTCGTTAAATTAACAGATTTTTTCAAAACTTTTGTGCGGGCAGATCAGCTAAAAATGACGATAAATGTCATCGTATCGAAATATATTCAATGGTGAAATGACATGACTTTAGTATAATTGTAATTCTATTGATATGGCATTACAATTAAAATTAAAAGCCACCTCCTGTCCGAGCTCATACGATTCGTACACATCCTGTCACACAGAGATTAACCTCTGAGCTGATCGGGCCGATACCCAACCCTGAGTGACCTCTAAAACTCCATTAGTTGTTCTGAGTCACTTCAGCATTACGTGGTGGATGAACCAGACAGTCAAGGTGATGAGCTGCAGCTTTCCGAGCTTTTGTTCAAAAACAAAAAAGGTTCGGGAAAGAAGAATGTGAAAGCCAATGGAGCCGCATGTGGCCTTCTCAGTAATGTTCATGACCTCATTCACGCTCAGACTTGGCGTTAATTTCCCCGTTATGCTCATGTAATTGGCATGTGAAATTGAGGCTTGGAATGGATATGTCTTCAGCAAAACAGAAACAGAAAGGCTTGGATAAATATATCTTCAGCAAAACAGAAACAGAAAGGCTTGGATAAATATGTCTTCAGCAAAACAGAAACAGAAAGGCTTGGATAAATATGTCTTCAGCAAAACAGAAACAGAACTCATACACAGCACCATTTGTCACAATATAATGTTATTGAAAAAAGAATATGGCAGGTGAGCAAAGATGTTGAGGTTCTCTTTGGGAGTGACCAGGATGGATAGGATCAGGAATGAGTCCATCAGAGGGACAGCACATTTTAGATGTTTTGGAGAGAAGATCAGTGAAGCCAGACTGAGATGGTTCAGTCATGTACGGAGGAGGGATAGTGGATATATTGGTAGACGGATGCTGGAATTGGAGATGTGAGGCAGGAGGTCTGGAGGAAGACCAAGAAGAAGATTTATGGATGTAGTGAGAGAAGATAAGAAGGTATTTGCCGTGAGAGAGGAGGATACAGAGAATAGGGTTAGGTGGAGAAGGTTGATTCGCTGTGGCGACCCCCGAAGGGAAAAGCCAAAAGGAAAAGAAGAAGAAGAAGCAAAACTTAGAAAACCAATTTTTTTGACTATGGTAAACAATGATAATATTTTAACTAAATTATCCCTTCCCTCTCCCGAATATCATACTTGATTACTTCATGATTTTCAAGATGTTTTTATCAATTTAATTGGTGTTTTCTTCCATTTTGTTGTATGAAATTGTTCTCCACATAATAGTGTCCAACTCTTTATTTTCAATTATATGTCACACATTCTGACTTCATTTATTCATTCATCGTCTATCCTGCACTCAGGGTCTCAGAGGAATTGGAGCCTGTCATTGAGCAAGAGGCTGAGTTCACCTTGCGCCGTTGGCCAGTCCATCACATATAGATGACATACGGCCATTCACTCATTTGGGCAATTTAGGGGCCACTGCATGTTTTTGGACCGCAGAAGAAACCGGAGAACAGGAGGAAATCCACACAGAAAGAACATGTAAATGCCAGTCAGAAAGGCCCCATGCTGAAATCGAACCAGAGAACTTCTTGCTGTAAGGTGGAAGCACCAACCGCTGCACATAGATTAAGTCACCACTCATTATTGGGTGTGTCTCCCTTGCATTCTAGTGACGCGCGAGTTCAATGTAACCAGGAAGATGCGGCACATTTATTTATAAACCCCAGATTTTCCCGAATGGAGAGCGTTCACAGGGCATTTCAGATTCTATGAGGAAGAATGAATCAATAAATAAATACACCTGTAATATGTAAAAGAAAAAACAAAGCAAAGGCATCCAACTGTCAAGTTGCAAGCAGCAGATTATCGATTACATTAAAAGAGATATGATGTCTTTCCATCTTTTCCGAGATATTCAGGCTAAAAGCTGCACCCATGATACCTATATATAGTAAATAGATATATATACTTTTGTGAATAAAAGAAAAATGCAAATGTATAAATGAATAGGACAACAGAATATTCACTTTCTCCTTAAATTGTGATTTTTTTCCTTTTTAATTTAACATTTGCATGTATACTTGCATATTCATTTAAGCCCTAAATTATATTAATTGTTAAGCTTTAAAACTTTACATATATTACAGATGTGTATTGGATGTTGGATCTCATTAACTCCTACATCTTAAATCAAGAGATCAGCATTCCAACATCAGAACCATGGCAATAGTTGTCACCCGTCATATTTGCTGGCTGTACGATGAAGCTGGTTGGCGAAACATATCCTTTATCTGTTTATCCTGAAAGTCACTGATGGTCAGTTGTTGGCCTCATATTTCACTTATGACCGACAGGAATCATGGACCTGAACTGACACTAAATGTTTCTTGTCCAAAGATTGAGTCTGAACATAAAAACTGTTACCTTCAGTTGAAAAGCCCCAACTTTTATTGTTTAACTATCAAAATGAATTACAAATCAATGCTAAACCCACCAATGGACCAAAAATATGATTGTGGTCCTTTATTTCCTTCCAGATAAGTAACTTATTCACTGGATTTACAGACAGGCTAGTGCTCACGATGAAGCTGAGACTCTACCAATGCTCTGACTGGATCAAGGATTTTGACAAGCGATGTATTTCAAGGTGTCTAGTAAGACTTGTGCAGAGACAGGTGTCAGGGTTGAAGCTGCCCAATATGACAAATAATCAGTCTGCATGAACTTTTTCATATGTACATCGTTGCACAGCAAGTTCATTGGCTGAAGTTTTTAGTGACAACTGAACAAATGAGCATTGATCGAAACCAAGTCTCCCCCTCTGATCCATTTACAGTAACCAAATCGGGCAATAAACTTTGTATGATCCGGAATGTAATATGTATCTGTACAGAATTGAAAAGACATGAACGGTTCAAGGATTCCAATCAAAGAGTTTCCAACATATTTGAGTTTGGTTGGGATGCTCCCCCCCTCAAGCTTTTGTCACAGATAAAAAAAACACCATGAGTAAAGAAAGCCCAGCGACCGCAAAATGAAAAACTTTGCAATATCCAGGGTGGTCTGTTATTTTCAAAGATGGCATGTTTTGTTTATAATTATCAAAAATATTATTCAATATTATTTAATTCTAATATAGTGGTGCTCAGCAAGGAATAACCAATGACGGAGCCTTGGAGTCTCGGATGAGATTATCTTTCATCATGAGCACCACAATACCACTATACAACAGCAACCACAGCGCACTTTCGGGGCGAATATTTAACTCCGGCTTCAGCTACCGCCCCCCCCCCCCCCCCCCCCCCCCCCCCCCCCCCCCCCCCCGCGCCCTCCCGCCCGCCCGCGCCCCCCCCCCCCCCCCACCATCTCCTCCTTTGCTCCCGCTACCCCCAGGAGTAGAAAAAA
>CAAKHD010002720.1:1078-12411 GCA_901007705.1 Fistularia tabacaria | reverse complement strand
ATCATTTGTGATTAGCATTAATTTACTAGTGGTGTGAGTTTTTTTTAGTATGTGTGTGTGTGTGTGTGTGTGTGTGTGTGTGTGTGTGTGTGTGTATGCGTGTGTGTGTGTGTGTGTGTGTGTGTATCATCGCGCTCATTGAGTCTCATGTCCGATCGATCCATCACCTTTTCTGTGTATTTCATGCTAACCCCTCCAGCCGTGCTTCGGCGGGCTTTTCTTCCAAACACTCTCGCGTCTCCGGCGGTGACGTGGCCGTCGCAACCTCCTGCCCCGGCACGGCCTTGGCCGCTCCCCAGAAGCGAAGGCCTGTGAATGAGCGGAAGCGAGCCGTCGCCGAGGCAGGAAACAAATCAGCCCGCAGGAAACGCGCTGCATGTTATCCTGGCTCTTGTTTTTCGCGGCCGCGAGGTTGTATTTATTTACACTCCGAGCGAAGCGAACGCCTCCAGGGGCCTCGCTGTTTTCCTGCCTTGCGTAAGCGGTGAAAACGCCGACGGCGAAGGAGTCTTCTCCACGCCGAGGCCATTTCTCATGATCGGCCCCCGTTTGGCCTTATAAGGCTGCAAAACAATCGAGGGGGCTGAGGTTTATGACTGTCCTGCAAACGCATCTTAAAATTAATAAGTCAAATGCCTGCGTTGACCGTAAACTACATTTCCAACAATTTATCAATGCCATTTTCAACAGATGGAATGAAGAGATAAAAATGACCCCTAAATGTCCAGGAAGAGACAAGTTGCTGCAGATGGAAGGATGTTCCAAGAAAGACGGGAAGGCGAATCCATGTTTGTGCTTTTGCATTCTGACAGCAAACGCGGAGCTAAGTATGCTAAAGCTAGCCCTCCAGAAAAACAACAAATTGTCCAAGAATTAAAAGCCAAACGACGACAGCAGCAGAATGTGTTCATAAAAACACTGCAGCGGTGAAAGCTAGCTTTACTGCGGCTGAAGAAATCATTCAAAAGGATTGATGATGTAGCACAGCAGCTAGTAAACGTCACTTATTTTACATCTATGCAAATGCAGGTGTAACATTTTGAATTTGAATGAGTCATAAATTCAGAGTTATTCAACATGAGGGAGTCGTTACATTTATTCGACATTACATTTGGCTACAGTTATGCTGTTACCATTACATGTGATCATCCAGTTTATTTGTGTTTGTGCTGTGTGCGCTTCACGATTGTGTCCCAGAATAGCAGCCGCAGATGTTTTCCTCCCCTTCCTGCCCGGAGGAGGTCGAGACACGTGGATGAGGCCGAGGGCTCGGTATCTGCAGATCTCAGAGGCGACATCTGGGGAAGAAGTTGTGACTCCGGGTTGATCAGCCAGCGCCATCTTGGAAAAACATTGTTTGATTTAGAGCTTTGCTAGAAAGCCTAACAGACTTCTGCAGCTTTGCGTTCCCTGCCCAGTTGGTGGATGTCCCTCTTCCTGGTCTCCCATTCGTCCTTTTCATCAAATCCCTTCAAACGACTGACCTCCTCAGAGGGTTCCTTGCACTTGGGTGAGGAACTTGCTCAAAAAGCATGACAGAAAATCTCAAGATTCCCACCTAAGTTACGGGTTCATCGCAACAGGTGATACACAAGCTCCGCCCCCGCTAGGCGTTATTAGCGGTGAACATAAATAGCGCAGCGTTTTAAAGGCAAGTCAATGCCTTGATTTCAGCACTAAATGCTTGAATTTCCTTCCGTCCTTTGCTTCCCAGTCGCTCCTTTGCTTCCACTGAGCGTCCTTCTTCATGAGATGTTCATCCTGGACCTTGGAGTTGCATCATTTGTCCTCTCTGCCGAGTCCAGCCCAGATGCCGCTTCCCCTCAGCGTCTCTAAACCAGACATCTTGGCTGCTCTCACGTCCATCTCCTCCACCTTTCTCTTTTCTCCACCTGTTCCAGCCTCTCCGTTGACCCTGGGTTCTTCCAGTCCTCCAGCTTTTCCTGTTCTGCTAGCTTCCCTCCTCCACCTGTTCCCTGTACCAGATCGCGGTGTCATCTGCAAACATCATTCAGGAGAACAGCGACTCTCCAACAGAATTACATTTTTTCCGGGAACGCTTGGCATGAAGCTGTCGGACATCTGAGCACCGTAATAACTCCTGGAGAGGACCTCTGCTCTGCTTTCTGCTCGTGGAAAGTTACTCAACCGACTCTGGAGAAAAGGTTTGTGGATTTCTTCCCCAGCTGCGGGATGTGTGTGTGTGTGTGGGGGGGGGGGGACGCAGCCCAGATCCAAGGCCGTCAGAGAAGAAGCAAACGCTCCCTTTGAAAACCGTAAGCTAACCGACGAGCGTCGTGGCCAGGAAAATGACCGCTGTGGATTTTGGAGGAAGGGAAGTCCTTTTGAAAAGGATAGAGTACTCGAAGGTGCGGTGCTGTGAGGACACGATGTGAACCAGCAGGCCGGCAGTGCTGCATGAAATACTGCCTGCGGGGGAAAGTGAAGACAGCTGTCAAGCGGCCCGGCCCGGGCACGGCGTTCAAAAGAAGGGCGAATCTGAAATAAGAGATTGGGTCGTTTTGCCAAATAAAGCGAAAACACCTCTGAACACGTTGAGAACCGAGCCGACTGATTCACGGCTTATATAACCGTCCACAGGCTGACCTGCGAAGGAGGGCTGTCCCGGCAGAAGATGCACGGATGATGCTAATGCTAACACAGCAGCCGGGGAGCAGGACATGTACACTGATGAGGTAGCGGACACGCACCCTTGCCGGTTTGGAGTTCTTCCATGTGGGATAAAAACTCCAAGGCGGGTGTAGGCAAGAGCCTCCCAGCTTCTCCTCAGATGTCCCCTGGAGTTTGGAAGCTACTCAACCCATGAAGCATACCTCCAAGAGGGGGAACCCCACCCCCCCTCTTCTAGGTGGACATGCATTCTCAAGGAGAAGCAGAAATCATGCATTGACTCCGACGTGGAAAGAGGTTTTTGGCATCGGCTAATTTGTGGTAGTTCAACCCCGAATGTGCAACCCTTCGAGATACTGAAGAGGTAATATTTCTCCTGCTGGTGCTTGAGGAAACAAAGAGTGCGAGATGGAGGACCAGGACGTGCCCGGGACTGTTTTGCTTGCTCCCTTACTTCCTTGTCTGGGTTGGCAGCCGCGCCTCGGTGTTTCTCGGCCTTTATTTGAGTAGGAGATAAGAAGGTACGAGTGCAGGTATCAGATTGAAAACCGTCTAATATGAGGAAGCTGGACGAGAATATGAGGTATTCATGGAGTTGGAGATCTTTGCTTCCAGACCCTCCAGAAATGTAGCGTGAAGAAACATGGACTGATGCTGTGGTGATGATGGTGTTCTCCAGCTGCTGAATGTCACCAGGAACCATCTGTTGACAGGTTCAGGTCAACTGGTGGACACTCCTCATTCTTCTGCAAGAAGGTTCCTGGGTGGAGTCCAGCTGGACTCTGGATGTTTTCTCCAAGTTCTTGGGTTTCATCCAAATGGAAGGAAAGGTGGAGAAGGTGGAAGTGAAGAGCAGCCGTGGTCTCCGGTTTGGAAACACTGAGGATAAGACAGGAGGCAGAGATGAAGATGTGGAGGATGGAGAGGATCAGGAAGGAGTCCATCAGTCAGACAGCACATGGTAGATGTAATGGAGAATCAAAGTCAGACAGAGATGTTTGGACGTGGACAGAAGAGGAGCAGAGAGGAGCTTCCTGGACAGAGGGGAGGAGGAACAGGAGCGTGGTTGGTGTGAAAGAAGTGGGTTAGATGGTGGCAGTTGATTGGCTGTGCAGACCCCTGAGGGAGCATCACAAAGGAGTAGAAGAAGAACTGTGTGTGCCGACATGCATACATGCGTGTGTGTGTGTGTGTGTGTGTGTGTGTGTGTGTGTGTGTGTGTGTGTGTGTGTGTGTGTTTCCCTGGTTTAGGTCAAGCACATTATTTGTCTTCAGCTGTTTCTCACCAGGAGTGAAAGGACCTCTATTTCACTTTGCCTCTGAGCCCCCCCTACACACACACACACACACACACACACACACACACACACACACACACACACACACACACACACACACACACACACACACACACACACACACACACACACACACTAAAGTAGGTCAGCTCCGTATTGTGTTTCATGTGCGTTCATACATTATACTTCATTAGCATTTCCTCTGACGGATCCTTCTGTTCTGCACTTCCACCGTGTGATGATCGTTGAATAATTGACACGCAAACACGGCGGATTCCCGCTCAGATCCGACCCGCTCGCCTTCTGCTCGGCCGCTGCCCTGCTGGAATCCCGGCCCCACGCTGTGCCACCTGCTGGGACCTTCATTCATTCATCTAGAACGCTTATCCTGCACCGGAGACGGCGGCCTATAGCGGCTTTGGGATTGGTTCACCCTCGGCCAATCACTGGGCCGAACAGAGACACACAACCATTCGCTCGCTCTTTCAGACGCCTGGACGATTCGGGGTCTCAAGAGAACCTCCTGCGAGGGAGGAACCACGAGGAACCCCAAGAAGAACTGTCCACCATTAGTGTTTATGTATAACATGTATTTTGTGCGCTTCTAACTTGTGTTTCTCTGTGACGGTCAGAAGAAGCTGGAAGGTCAATCCCAGGACGGCTCCTTGTCCTGAGAAAGGGACCTTCAGCCCTCCAAGCTGTATCTGCTCTTGGAATGGAGATCATCCAGAAGGTAGAGGTGATGTTCTGGATCAGGGTCACATCGATAACATTCAAAAACGAGTACTGCCGACCTCCAACTTCCAACGGCGGGAAACATTTCCCGAGAGAGAAGCGGAACCTTCGCTTGGCCTCACGTTTTTCTCTGGTCCGCAGCCGCGTGCAGGACTTTCACCTCGCCGATGGAGATTGTCTACAGAGGCTCCACGAGGCATCCAGCCAGCGGCTCCTGGCCTCGAGCAGAAACCCGAGGCCAGGAAGTCAAAGACGTCCTCCATGTTCCCGCATTGGAGGAGCGGAAACCGCAGAGAAGGTCGGCTGCCGGCCGGAGACCCTGCGGCCGGTTCAGTGGACAGGTGGACCTCCTGGGATTGGAGAAGAAGTGACTGAAAGCCATCAGAAAAGAATATTGCCGAAGTGGCGAAGACAAATTTCCTGATTTGTTGAAGAATCCATCCAGATAAGTGAGCAGTTCCACCTCATCCAGCGCTTCGGATGATCTGATCCTCATCTTGATCCAGTTATCCCCGTCTGAAGGACACGTGGTGTTCTCGCATTCTTCAGACATCAAATATTTTGATGTGAGCTGAAGCCGCTGCGGGAGAGCAAAAAGAAGGTCGAGGACTCGCAGCTTCTGAAGACGGTGCGTGTCTCAGGGGGTTTGCAGGTGTGCAGCAGATATGGAATGCAAAGTGGGATAATGTAACCCAGATCACATCAGCAGAGCGAGCGCTCCTCCCGCCCCCGTCGAGCGCCGCTTTCTCACCAGCTTCTCTGCAACTTTTAATCCTCCTCGCAACTCGGGTCCAATCCGCAAACTGTCGGGGTGAAAAAAAGTCAAATCCGTGTGACCTGGATGGCCCTGAAGACGAGGTCCAAAGCTGGAGATGCGGCCTGATGGTTCAAAATCGAAGCACCGAAGGATCGAAAGCCGGTCTCCTCGACGAGTCAGCGGGGATGTTGTGACCCCTGGAGAGCTCCTGGACGATGAGCTGGACCGTCCGTACAGGTGCGCTGTGCCGAGAAGGTCGGAGCCGGGTCTCCTCAGAAGGTTGAAGGGGTCCGTCAACATCTACAGAAGCTGGTGCAGATGCTCTATCAGACCGTTGAGGAGCTCCGGCTGGACAGCAGGACTCTTGCAAACCACAGGGACAATCCGCCGCCTCCAGGCAGAGGAGTCCTTCCGTCACAAAGTGAAAAGGAAATCCTCTTCACGGGAAAAGCATTGTTTCATTTGTAAACATCGTGCGACAAAAACTTCAGATCAAAGATTTAAAAATAGGAATATGAAATGACACCAATGATATCTTGAGTGATTTAAGTAGCAAAAAGTGAAAATATTCAATAAATGGCACAAGTGGAGGTTAAAAGAAAACAGAAGGGGAAATGTAGGCTAAAAGTTTGTTGAGGAAGTCAGATTAAGTTTATAAAGTAAATATAAAATCAGGCTTTTTCATCGAACTTATACATTTTAATACCGTTACATTAAAAAGAGGCAGATCAAGTCAGATTTCTATGTTCAAAAAATGCTTTGTTGCTGATCTGAGCTGGTCCAGATCCTCTTTGAGCTCCGACACCAGCCCTTTGCTCACATAAGCCGAGGCTGAGGAGAACTCTCACAGCGAGGTGTCCGGGAAAGTATTTTATTCAGACACAGCGGAGCAGAATTACCCTGTTTTTCGGACTATAAGTCACACTGTTTTTCATGCTTTGGCTGCTCCTGAGACTCATACTCAGGGTGACTTACATATTAAAATATATACTGTATTTACACACTCCAAACACAGCCGTGAGAGTGAGCTCTAGGCTTGTGTGCTGGTATCTGCTACTCCTATGACTCCTGGATACACTGAACATTTAACATTTAAACAGCAACTTATACAGACATCTTATTAAGAATGAACACCAATGCCCCCCAAAAGAAAGTCATATTCTGCAGATTACAAGCTGCAAGGTGTGATAAATGCAGCCGAAAACAATCATCGAGCAGCAGAGAGAAAGTTTGGAGTGAGCGAGAAACTTGTGAGGGACTGGAGAAAAGCGGAGGATAATCGAACTGCTATGAAGAAAACAAATAAAAGGTAATGATGGGCTCAAAGCTAGATGAAGCTAGGAACCGATGCTGAGTCTGACGACGGTCACGAAGAAGAGGAAGCAGCGCCGTCCACGTCCTCAGAGGTGAGACCCAGGATGAAGAACTCAATGGATTTAGTGAGTTAGTGAGATTTTAGTGGAGTTAGATGGAGAGTTTGGTAAATGTGTTATGCTATGTTGTTTATGCTATACTTGTCTCAATAAGAGTTAGCATCACAGACACCGGTTCATCCTGTTGTTCTCTATTCTCTTGTTATTCCTTGAACCTGCGTTTCAAGATGAAAAGTCTGTTCTTGGTCTCTGATTTTATTAAATAAATTCCCCCCCCAAAAAATTCGACTTAAAGTCCGGTGCGACGTATATATATATATATATCTTTGTTTTTCTTCTTCATTATGCATTTTTTGGCTGCTGCGACTTATAGTTTTGGAAAATAGGCTATATAGCTACTCCCAATTAAAGCAGCAAAGTAGAGTTTTAAATACTTTAAATTCAATTCAGTAAATGTATGTGGTCACAGTCGTGTCTGGATTTTCGAACGCAGCACGACACCCCGTGGGATCTTTCTTCACGAGCTCTTTTAATGATTGAACGCAGTGGAGCGGCTTGGATCTCGTCTTGTAACAAGAGGCGATGCTAACAGAGGGTTAGCAGCCAGAAGAGTGCGAGGCTGGTGTCAATGGGCCCTGATTGCTGCTGATCAGGTTCCCATGAGTGTGATGGGGTGATTGGCAGCAGGTGTGCGCAGTGAGCGTGGACGTCAGGAGCCCAGGGAGGTGAACCTGCACGTCCGAGCAGGTAAGCTGCTATTTTCTTTCATTGCTATGACGATGGCTCCATGGATTACTGGCTCAATAGCGGCAACCTGACAGGCCGGGAGTCGCTGCTGATGTAGCCTGAGGCTTCGGGTTTCTGTCACTGTGTCAATCATGGCTCTGCTGCGCCGCATTGAATAGGAAAGGACACACCGGTGTCTGAATGTGGTGACACACTGGACTTTGTGAAGGAGTCGTCAGGGGGAGGGAGGTAGACCGAGAACGCTTCGGGGGGTTGAGGCTTCGGCCTCCTCTGCTGGACCGACCAACCCTATCCACCACCGGGGATGGTGGATGCTCCGGCTGTGTTTGTATCCATCCTGTGTGTCTACAACATCTCTGCTAGCTTACCTGGGGCTTGGTTTGTTGTCTTTGTGATCTGCGATCTTTCCCGCCTCAACCAAAGGTTTTTTCAAACACTTCCCCGGTGTCTCAGACTTCGTATTGCACTGCTGATTGTATGTTTCTGTACGATGCTAAGGTTGTCCTTCTGTGAAAGTACAACCTGAAATGATGGCTGCTACTCCACCTTCTTGAAGCTATGGTGCACCACCCTGATCTTGTTTTGTGTGAAATATCTCTGCATGTTAATGTCTCATTTTCTTCCTCTCGAGTGCATCAACTGCTCTTCGGCCTTGTAAGGTGCGCCGTCAGCAGACCCGCAGTGTGTTTGTGTCACTGATATCTCCTTTTTATAGGAGCACCTATTTGTCAGAACCGGTTGTTTGAGGTTGTCTTCCCTAATCCATTTTACGGTACAAGCAAACTCCACCGTGCCGTCCTCATTTTTGGCATGGCCCCCCCCCCGTGTCTGCATGGGGTTCTCCGGTTTTCTCGAACAGACAAAAAACATGCAGCACGTTAACTTGAAAAACTGCTACGAATGAGTGAGTGAATGTTTGTCTATAACCACTATACAGCTTACCTGCCTTGACTAGCATATTTAAATATGACGTGTGTGTGTGTGTGTGTGTGTGCACCTGCTAGCACAGGTTTAAATCTTCTGGGAAGGCTGTCCACAAGCTTCAGGAGTTTGTTGATGGGGAAATTTGTAGCATTCTTCCACAATGTTCAAATGCTGATGCTTGGTATGGCATCAGCATACCAAGATATGTTGGACAATTCCATGCTCCCAACTCGGAACAGTTTAGAGCTCCTTCCTTTTCCAACGTGACTGAGCACCAGTGCACAAAGCAAGATCCATGAAGACGTGGAGGAACTTGCACAGAGTCCTGACCTCCATCAACACACTGGTGAGACTTGTGGACATTCTTCCCAGAAGAGCTGAAGCTGTTCTAGCTGCAAAGGATGGATCCATGTCATATTGAAGCCTCTGGATGTCAATGAAGTTCATCTGCCAGTCAAGGCAGGGGAGACAATACTCAGGGCCACTTGGATTCCTTTCTTTATCCAGATTCTAAGTTCGGCCTCTGCCTGTAAAAGCAGCAACTCTTGAAGGAACCCAAGCTGAGCGGAAAGGCTCGTCTCTGCGGTTTCAATCGCTGACGGGAGACACAAACTCCGTGTGTGTGTGAGAGATCATCTCTGAACAACAGGAAGGAGGTCTCGGCCGTTCTGTTATTGAAACACTCGTGGTGGTGAGTAAAAACGGAAATGACTGACGGGGCTACAGGACAGGAGGTGGCTCCCGGTTAACGGTCCCTCTTGTTTCACCTGCCCTTAAATCAATCCAATGTTCTCGGAGGGTTGTCGAAGATCTAAGGCTATAATCGAAACTGGACGAAAATGAGATTTTCATTTCATTTTCACCGAGAGCCACATGTAGTGGTAACAGTATAAATATAATGCAAAATAAATGTAACTACTCATGTTAAATGACTCATTCAAAATGTTCCATATGCATAGATGTAAAAACAAGGTTTACAAGCTGCTGGGCTACAAGCTAAATCCTTGACTGTTTTCTTCAGCCGCAGTCAAGCTAGCTTTCACTGGATGAGGCTTTGGTGAACATTCTGCTGCCGTCGTCGTTTGGCTTTTAATTCTTGGACAATTTGTTTTTCTTTCAGGCTAACTTTAGCATACTTAGCTCCTGGTGTCTATGAATTGTGGGAAATGTAGTTTATGGTCAATGCATGTTTGACTGATCTATTAAGACCATCATACCTTAAGACGTGCTCACGGGTAAACTTGAAGGGAATCATTTATCCTTCAAATGAAGACCGGCTTTTTTGTTTTTTGTTTTTTTTTTTCTCCGCCGCGGGCCAACGGGGCGGCGGCTCCATCCTGGTGTACAGAACGTCGCTGTCTGACTGACAGCCCTCCCGGGATCTCTGCGAGGTTCTCAGTGTCTAACACGCCGTGGCCGAGACGCCCCTTTGATAAGACAGCTCCGGCTCTGAGTGAATTCCGTGCGTCGGGCCGGGAGTGATACCGCAGACATCAAAGTGAAGGTGGTGTTTGCTCGGCGGAGGCAGCAGGAATGATAAAGGGATGGAAATCCCTGATCGTTAGCTTCCTGGCTGAGACCCGCTTGCGATGTGCCTCACAAGGGCTCTACTCTTTTTTTTTTTTAACTCTTGCCATCCTGGCGTATCAAGAACCAAAGAGAGAGGTCTCGCAGGAACCGGGATCCCAGCCCAGGTGTGCTCCGCCGGGACCCGGCCCTTTAAGCGGCGTCCAGATTCAGAGGCGAAAGTCATGGGAAGTTCACAAGATGCCCCTGGGGGAGTCCCCTGGAAATACCCGCCCAGGCGCGGCTTCCCCGGGAAAAGTGTAGTTTCAGCCATCTGCATTAAAAACGCCATCCATGAAGCTCCACCAACCAGAAATGCTCGCTTCCAGATACGGGTGGCACCCTTATTAGATCAGAGCTATTGGCTCCACTAATTTCTTTGTCGAGGAAAAATCTCTCAGCTGCTCGTCTGCGTTGAGCGTCGCTGCTTTCGGTCCGCGGCGTTGACAGTTTACCTGCAGCTTCCAGCAGTGGCACATCGATATATTGGAGTTTTTGTGATCTGTGAGTTTGTGAGGCCAGAGGAAAAACAACAATTCCCTTGATGCACTTCAAAGATTGAGAAATGTAATATGGGAACGGGTTTCTTCAATACCGTGAGTTCAGGAAAGCTTTGCATCAACTTTCGCACCTGTGACTTTTTCATAAATAAAATCAACAGAAAGCACTAACGTGCATGCTAAAATTGCTAGCTATGCTATCATTCGCGTGTAAGAGGGCACACCAACAATCGCTGTTTTTGCTAATTGTTAAAACCTTATTTTGGACGCTTTGCTCATTTCTTTCTTTCACTGGTAATTCACATTTTGCAATATTTTAAAAACGCATGAATAACTGCTCAGAAGGCTTGTCTGAATATCTACAAGACGCCTGTCTCAAAAGGACATTGGCCTACCTGGGCCGTGTTTGGCCAGCGCTTGCATGTGCGTGACGGTGAGATCTGGGCTGTCCGGCTTCATGTAAAGGTTCGGGACCTGAAGAGTTTTGGTTTATTTTCCGTCCTGCGTTTGCTTCAGACTAAATTAAAGTGGGCTTTGGACAGATTTGCCACGGGACAAAAAACAGTCCTGAGATTTGTTTTTCCTCCCTCCTCCTGAGCGGAGGCCGAGCCGCCCCGTCGCCTCGGGTTGTTTTTGCGCGGCTTAGGACACTTCCTGTCCCCTTCACTTTCTCACCTGAGGTGAAATTTGCAGACAGCGCAGATAAACCAGCGGGGGGGGGGCTTTCTATCCGCCGAGGCTTGAAAAGCCCCCCCCCCCCCCCCCTGCTGAAAGGCGGGGGGGGGGCCGGATGCGGCCCCCG
>CAAKHD010002719.1:1821-11970 GCA_901007705.1 Fistularia tabacaria | reverse complement strand
TGATGGACAGGCTGACAGATGAGGTTAGACAGGAATCTCCACAGACCATGATGTTTGCAGATGACATTGTGATCTGTAGTGAGAGCAGGAAACAGGTGGAGGAAAATCTAGAGAGGTGGAGGTTTGCTCTGGAAAGGAGAGGAATGATGGTTAGTCGCAGCAAGACAGAATATATATGTGTGAATGAGAGGAACCCGGGTGGAACGGTGAGGCTACATGGAGTGGAGATCAAGAAGGTGGAGGATTTCAGGTACTTAGGGACAACAGTCCAGAGCAGTGGAGAGTGTGGAGAAGAGGTAAAGAAACGGGTTCAAGCAGGGGATGAGGGATGAAGATGTTGAGGTTCTCTTTGGGAGTGACCAAGATGGAGAGGATCAGGAATGAGTCCATCAGAGGGTCAGCACATGTTAGATGTTTTGGAGAGAAGGTCAGAGAAGCCAGACTGAGATGGTTGGGTCATGGACAGAGGAGGGATAAGGACTATATATATATATATATATATATATATATATATATATATATACTGGCTGAAAATATATAATATGTGTGACTGTAAATAATTGATTAATTTATCAACTCCTAAACACACAATCATGTTTTTTTCTTACTTCATTCAACTGCATCTAGACTCTAGATCCAGGTGTGAATAAGAATCAAATAATTTTGTCCTCCCTTTGCAAAGTGGATTGTTTCATTGGCCAATCCAGTCAGGCCTCTGGTCTGTCCACATGCAAAGAATGATGTGTCTGTATCAGAATACTTTTGATGATGTTCACAGACTGCCAGTGCAGAGTGAAAGATAAATCACCAACCTCTACACACAGGAATTTGCTTACTTAAAAGACAATAAGGGGCGTGACAACATTTTTATTTAAAAGTCATGATGTCCAAAAAAGACAAATTCACGTAAGCATTCATCTTGCCAGCCAAGGTTGATTTAAAACTGTAGATGTGGAGCTTTGCTTCTCTCAACCCATGACAATTTTTATACATTTTTAACATGATGTCAATTTATATCAGCAAAACTGGTGTGTTTCATCCAAGAACCATTATGTCATTCACAACTCAAAGAAACAGCTGTGCAGTATCTCTTTATAAAGACCTTAATATATTGTTTACCTCTCTCAACCATTTTTTGATAATTATTAGTCTTGGCATTGTTACATTTAAAAAGCATGATATATTTCTATTTTAGCCCACTGACCTTTTTTCCTTTGGATGAATCTACATTGTGTGTCACAATAATCTGTTACATATAATGTTGTGTTGCTTTAATACCTCTGGCAGCTACTTAGAGACTCTAATCTATCGTATGCATCTAGCTAGTGTTGGTTTTAAAGCTGGAAAGAAATTTCAAAACATTACTCATTACTGTTACTAATTTCTCAAGCACCATAATGGCCTTATTAACCACTCCCTGTGAGCAGAAACGGTTCAGTTTATCATCCAAGTTTCAGCTGAATATCCATATTTGGTTCAAAAAGACCTGTCTCCAGCAGAATGTAGCTTCTCCTCCAGTTATAGGATTAGAATACTCTTGTGAGGAACCTTTGCTTTAAATACAGTATAGTACTAAAACGCCCTCCAACCTGGTTTGATCATCTTTTGGGGTGGACTCATGTTCTTGACATAGTTCAATGATTCCCAAAGATTATTCTGTTTTTACGACTACTACTTCTATCACTCCCACTCCTCCTCCTCCTCCTACTACTACTACAAATAATAATGATCATAATAATAACGCTAAAGTTACATATAAACCACTTTTCATCAAAAAGCTATACTGTGTAGAAAGAGTAAAAGTAGGATACAATGAAGAACATGGAGAACAAGCAAAATTCAAACCGGACGGCGACCTGTTGGACTGTGTCAGTGTGCTGCCTATAAGGGAATACATAAATAAATGATATTAACAATACATTTTTGGGCACCTTTCTCAATCTATGGCCATCTTACAAAAAAAAAAAATGTTTTTAATTTCTATGAATGCTTGAGACACACAGCAACATTTTTATTCCCAATTTTACCCTTGATTCACAGTGGGGCTGACTGTGCGCCAGTCAGCACTGGCTGGGGACAGTCAGAATGGGCAATTGGCACAAACATTTGTGTGAAGGATAAAGGCCTGAAGTGTTTGAGGGGAACAGACCCTATCCCACTTCAGTCGCAGTGAATCAATCCTGGTTTTGAGCAGACTCTTGATGCAATCAGATAGAATTTGATGATTACCGACCCAACTGCAAACATATGCTGCCAAAAGCCAATAGGTTGGACATCGGAAATAGCATCAGCAAACCACGACGACAGGAATTAGGGGGAGTATCAAAATAACAATGGCAAACAGCAAATGGGAAAGAGGGCCGGCAATGAGGGAAACTGAACTACGATAATGGATGAAAGATTGTTCGACCTGCGACAGGACCATGCATGCCTATACAGTAGTGATTGCAGTGTATACCACTAACAGACACATTTGTCACTGTCATAGACATGGTTGCCCTCTAGCACAAGAGTTTGATGCATTCAGTTGGCTTCGGTTAGTTTGACAAATCATGTCATCTGTGACCCCTAATCAAGGGCAGTTTTGAAATGTGAGATCCCGTCTTTTAGTCATTGTATAAAAATCTTCTGAAATCACTTGGTTACCATGTACTAAAAGTCTTTTTGAATTTTGTGACAACAGTGAAAGATGTGTTCTGTGTCCCTAGCTCAAGAGAGAGGCTGTATGAACGTAATACCTATAGGGTCCGTTGTGTTATAATTATTTTAGATTTCCACAGTGGTTGAACATACTTGCCCCAGAGCTCCAAACGTTGAGGTGAGTTAAAGATTGCAGGGTTATGGTTAAAGTTACTAAGTGTCCTGATGGTCCTTATGGGTAAAACTTCAATCAAAAAGTACTATTTGTCCAGTTTTCTGCTTGCCGATCCTGTACAGTTTTTCCATAACTCTATGGATTTCACAGATATATCTGAGGCCACCAGGGTCAAGTGAGTGCCCAAAATTAAGTCTGAAAGCCAGATTCTCCTTTTATTTTGGATGTGTTTAGTAAATATGTACATCCTTTCAAGGAATAGACGCCTTCTATACATCAACATTCGCCCCTCCGTCTGCAGTGCATGAGCAGGTCTGAAAAGGACTTGGAATACCCTTCTACAATTGGCACCAACAGAGGTATTACTTGGGCCATGTTAACACTACTCAGTTCAAAGGAAACCCTATTGCCAATGTTTCCCTCCCAGAAGGCAGAGATAACATTTGAATCATGAAGGGTAAGCAGGAAAAAGCACATCAAATCACATTGGACACATTTCAGGCCTCATTCGCATGTGGAAATAAATCAGATATGAATCAGATAAGTCTAAGTGAACGGATAGGACAGTCACTGTTAATTTGAATCGGACGTCATGGAAAATGTGACAATCCCATTCTTCAGTTACTTAAATGTACTTTAACAGTGCTCTCTGGGCTCGCTGCTGAAGGAAACCGAAATGGAGATTGGGGGCTCAGACCTGTGGAGTTATGTCGAAGTCACCTTGAATTGTTTGTTAACATGTTGGGAGTACCTTGGATTATTTCCTTCGAGTCCACTGAAGCTACCTAAGCTGCAGATGGTGCTGGCTCTTTCTTTATTTTTCATTTCAGCATCAACTCCTTTCTTTACATTTGCGGGTTTTTAGACCGAACCTTGTTTTCAGAGATTGCGGAAATAAGATTTTTTGAAAGTACTTGTATGCAGCCAGCCGAGACACGCTTACTGAATAGCATCAACCAATCAAGACTTGCAAATTACATTTTTACATTTCATGTCCATTTTCATCTTCTCTCAAAATTTAAAGTCACCATGGTGTGCACTGATTTGCAGAAATAGAATTGCTGCTTGAATATTTGCCTGAAGCGGAAGGTTTAAAAGGTAACTATTGAACCGATTTTAAACTTAAACTGCCAACAACAAATACATTTGAATTTGGTTTGTGAATAGTTGGCTCGTCAAGTAACTTGTGAGCAGCTTGAGGAGCTGCTGCTGTCCCTGCTTTTCATTTGTGTCTGCTTTTCCTGGGCACTTCAAGTCACATTTCTATGAGCTCACTTCAACCCTGAAGCCACGCAAACAAGCTGTGCAAAAGTCATGTACTTTTTCTGTTATATAAAAAAATGAATAGGCCCTTCACATTTGCTATTATAGAAACCATTCCATAGAAAACCTCATCAACTCGTCGATTACGGAAACATGGAATTTAGACTGCACGCCTGTTCAGACAGCTGTGTGATTTAATGGGCCTACAATACATCCTGTATTTGAATTGGCTGCATACTCCATTCACACAATGCATGGCTATTATTCTGCCAATTTACTGGTTTCTGTGCTTTTCAGCCTTGTTTTTAGTACACTGATAGTCATCATAAGAGCAACAACACAGAGAGACGGAGTTGAGGGTTTGAGGGAAGGACAGGCTTGGAAGTTGCTTCTTGCACTATCAATCAATGCAGACTTCTGCTGGCTTGAGTTCTGTACAAACCATGTTGGCAGACAAGAGCAGTATATCTCGTCTGGTGATGAAATTTAACTGGTCATCAAGTTTTAATTGTAGTTTAAAATTCAGTTTCAACGCAGCACCAATGCAAACCATACGTGTTTTATGATTTTGACAGGGGTTATATTGAAAAACGTTCCATGAAAAGCTCTTGAATTTGAAACATTTATCAATCACATGATGTTGGTTCAATAATCAGTAGGACGGCAAAAGTGCACTCAACCAGTACAAATCCATTTGTGCAAAATTCAGATGGAAGAGATTGTTGAAAAAAATATTTTGATTGCCAACTTCTTTGTTGTAAAAATAGAAGATGTTTTTGTTTCTGTCTTTCATTCATATTTTACATATCCAAAAAGCAGACATAGAGAGGAATTTTAAACCACTCCTTATCACTGAGTTCAACCAGCTGTGCTTGTGAAGGAGAAGATATTATTTAATAATTATTTTAGCATGGATTGGGTTTGATGTACTTTTATTATGTCATAAAACAACCAAAAAAACAAACATAAAAATAAAATAAAATAAATATATATATATATATATATATATATATATATATATATATATATATATATATATATATATATATATATACACCTGCCCATTTTAATTTTATATACAGTTTTTATATGTGTGTGTGTGTCTGTGTGACATGCGTACTTACATACATACATACATACATACATACATACATACATACATACATACATACATACATACATACATATATACATACATACATATATACACACATATTATTCATAACAATAGACCAAAAGACTTGTCTTCAAATCTGATTAAATAGGACTCAGCAGATAAAAGTTCAGCACCAATAACTGTTACCTTCACTGTGACTAATTTATTCTCTACCCAAGCCTCAAATGTCCAGAGATGCTATGAAATATATGTGAGGAGGGCTAAATAATAATAATAAATGTACCATTCATAGGACACTCATGCTTCGGTCAACTTCTTATTGTGTTGTCTCAAAGACTGCATCATGACATGACATTTGTATTCTAAAAAATCAACCACTTGTTTTGAACTTACAGCCTTAGACTTGTGACTTCCTTGAGACTTACTTCCACAGCTGACCTGTGATTTTCTTGGGATTTGGAAAGCAGGACTTGATCCCACTGCTGATCTGACTGTATATTGCTGATTTTTTTACATTTCTGTGGTTTGTCACCAACCTGTAGACCTACGTGTACAGACATACATTTTTTGGTATGTTTTTGTTCCTGCCACTGTGATCATTGGGATTTGTTAAAATCATTTGCCTGAATTCATAGAAGTTTTTCCTTCTTTTATTTTGGATCCTCAAGACCGCCTGCAACTTTAAGCATGAAGTAAGTCAGTGTAGTCAAAGGTTTTACACACATTATTTTTCTACCCACTGCAAACAACTGATCAATTTGAGAGTACGACTCTAGAATTCCAGCTGTAGGTTGGAATTAGCTGTAGGCGAAACATATTATAAACAAACATATTATAACTAGTGAAAAACATATTATAACTAGTGAAAGTCTCTTTGCTTTGGCTTCAATGAAACAGCTGTTTACTTTCACCCCGCTGTTCCTTTGGTTTGTTAGTTACAGTGCTGTTTGGACATAGTTACTATGACTGCTATCATCACTCACTTTTTGTTTACCTGGGCTGATTAGCATCTCCTCAGCCCAAAAACAAGCATACATTTGTGTGTGTTTGAAGATTTTGAATATGTAGATTGAACAGCAGTGTTGACCAATAATATTTGCCGATAATTATGTAAAGCCATGCTGATTTGGAGTAAGATTTAGAGTTTGGATTTGTGATTTCTGTCGTATCAAAAGCCTCGTGTTTCCCAGTGATCATGCTTATTCAGGGTATAATACGACAGATTGTTATTGCTTCATCCACTTTGTTAATTCATATGCATTCACAGAAATACAACAAATGTCTCCCTCTCATGGGAAATGTCAAGGGTTATGGATTGTGTCATAGTCAGTGTCTGAAAACTTCTATAACTCTTCATTGTGAAGAGCGAAGCACCGCTCATCATTTGTTACATCTGCACCAGAACCTTCACTGACAATGACAGGATAGAAAGACTTGAGAGAGCTGCATTTTGTTCAACTGAGATGCTCTAGCTGCTGTGATACGGAGTAACAGTAGAAGTCAAATTCTTCAAAAACTTACCTGCTCCTGGAATTCATCTGGAGTAAATAAATGATGAACCTTACAGGGAGAGAGACAGGAAACTTTTTCTGAAGTGAGGGATTTCTCTGCCTCCTCCATATTTACCCTTGATATGCATGCCTGTATGATCGCTTTTCGGATGGCCCTAATTGGACCAATGCTTTGTAGGTTGTCCAGCACTATGTTTCTCTCATTTTACTGCATGCAAATTCATGGCTGTGCGAGGCCGCCCTTATTTTCTTCAAATGAGATGCTACCAGAATGCCAATCAGCAGCAAATTCAAGCAAGTGAAAATGGCAGATCCTGCAGACCCATACCTTCACCAGGGCTATGAAACTGCTCCTTGACTTTTGAACTTGTGGATGTTGTATCAAATTGAGAAACATTTCGAGCTCAAAAATATAGAACTTTCACTAATTCCTGCATGGCGCTTCTACTCCAATCAAAAGATCTGTAGCAAACAGACAAAAGCAGAAAAAGTCTGACGTTGACTTCTCACAGTGTTTATCCAAAATGGACCGCACTCCCATTAAAAGGTCACTGAGCCACTGTGAAATGGCGACTGTAGAGCTGAATGCGAAGGCCGTCAGTGACAAGACCAGTCAGCAGATGACAAGGGACAGACATCGGCGAGATAAATGTGTCTGCTTTCAGTTAGCTCAAACAAAGAGAATGTGATAGTTTAGGTTTTCAGCATGCCAGTCTGATTTGTCATGAACTCCCAGTTTTTTCATTTGAACAAAAAAGCAGGCTGGATAAATAACGAAGCAAGCAGACCCTCAAAGTACTACTCCAAATAATAAGTGAAGTCTTTCAACAGCTAACATGTCTCTTGAAGTAAGTAAGTCCAGTCTCTAGCTACTGGCTCTTAATTGGGACTATGATCTCAATAGATCTCTATAGCCGGCTGTACCACTCACGCAATGCACCACACACACACACGCACACACACACACACACACACACACACACACACACACACACACACACACACACACACCCACACATACGTACACAAGCACACCATTTTGATACTTGACCAACTCAAAACTATTAGTTAATCATTTTATGACATGCCCAGGGGGCCATGTTGTCCCCTCGCCTTAACCAAAGAGAGAAGAAAGCGAGAAAGGGAGCAAATGAGTGCACTCTCTCCCTGAAAGCTACTCAAAGCTGCCGTGACAGACAGACAGGACAAACCCAGGGAGGAAGAGAAGGGGGAAAAGACGTCAGGGACTGAGAGAAAGAACAGAAAAGGGAACACTCGGGCTGGCTGAGGCCAGAGTGTATGGTGCTGAGAAAGGAGACAGCAAGTGTGAAAGCAGAGTATGGTCATTATGTCTGCCCTTCAGCCTTTACTCCTCTCCAACCTCTTTCTCTCTCTTCTCTCTCCATCCCGCTCTCTCTCTCTCTCTCTCTCTTACATTGTGTACAACTCTCTTTTTCTCCTTCTGCAAGGCAAGAGTTTGACTATAATGCACAACGACAGTGTGAGACAATGAATAATAATTCTTGTATTTTGAGCTGATACTGCTCGCTCCTCCCTTTCCTATTCACCCCCGTCCTCTTCTTCTCTCTCAACTCCACTGACAGGTCAGGCCCGGATATCATTGTATCATTCACCCCAGACTCCCTTCTGCCACTCTGTTTCGTTTGCCCAGAGGAAAGTGTGAGAAGTGTGCATGCCACTGTGTGTGTGTGTGTGTGTGTGTGTGTGTGTGTGTGTGTGTGTGTGCGTTTAAGCTCTGTACGCAGAATGTAATTGTGTCTTTACATGTTAATATCACTCTGCGCTGTGTGTTTGTTGTGTGTGTGGCTCAAGCTGACTCCAAATGGGTTTTTGTGGAGTTTTTCGGAGACCGCACTTAGCCTGCTCAAGGGAGGCACACACGAACATCCAGGGCTGTAAGGGTTCACAGAAAAGGAGGGTGAGCAGGAGCTGAGTGGGAGAGAGAACTAGGGCGAGAAATAGAGATGGTGAAAGTGGTAGAAAGCACTTTTTAAAGCCCTCTCTTCTACGTGTGCTTTGGGTGGGTCAGACAATATTAGAGCTGGACATTTTGTGCGGTGGATCAGAAATGGGCTTGTGGCGAAAGCCAATTGCACTTCACTTACTGTGTGTCACCACCACCAGCACCAGTGGCAGCATGCAGCTAATCACTTGTTTTCCTTCCTCTATTTTTAACTCTATCCCCAGTTCACTCGTGTAATTGCAATTCATTTAGATGCTGTTCCTCTCTCTTCTTCTCACCAATATTATCTTGTTGATTTTTCATGTGGTTACTCTTCTTCTCCACAAGTAATGAGCGATGACAATCTGGCAGACTGTCAGTCAAGCACAGGCTGATTAGCTTGTATGAAAAAGGAGCGTGTCTCGCTATGACATTTGTTTTCCATTTATGTCAACAACCCATACAAATACAAAATGTGTTGTTTTAATTTTATCCCAATATCGGGAATGAAATTACTTTGTTCAACCTTTTGTGTGTGTGTGTGTGTGTGTGTGTTTGTCTGACAGCATTACACAAGAGTTTGGAGTGGTAAGTCATCTACACAAAAGGCCTATACTAAGAGAAAGAAAACACAGAAATGATCAAATAGCCGTTATCCTACTCACCTATCATGAGCCATTTATGCTAACGTGTGAGCTGAATCCACTGAATCTACAGTTGTGCCACCGTGTAGTTTTACAAATACAGCAACCTGTATTGCATCAAAAGCAAATGGCCAGGGAGTTGATTTTTTTTTTTTCATTCTGGGATATTATTTTTGTTAATAATTATTTGTTGTGCCACCTAAGAATCAAACTAGTGAAACATACAGCAAAAAATTTTCTGGTCTTTGGCGATGTCATATATATATATATATATATTTTTTTTTGATGGATCTGCATTAAAACTACTCACTCTAACCAGTTTTTTGTAACAACGTCTTTCAATCATGCAAAATATCTCAATTCTTTTTTGAAGCCTTTTGCCAGGAGAAAACACATCACATAATCATCCATATGAAATTAATTTTACAAAACCCCGTACAATGAAACATTCCTGGAACATGGCTAATTTTATCAGAAATTGCAGAGACAACACATGCAGTGTAAGCCAAGTTTTGTATTCACTTACATACTCAGTCACACTTCAAACAGATGAAGTGGTTTTGGGAGTGCATACGCTTAGAGCACATGTATACACACATTTTGCTCACACCCTGTCACACAGACTCTCACGTATACACATATATCACACACAACATCTCTCCTAGCATGACCCTGTGTGTGTGTGTGTGTGTGTGTGTGTGTGTGTGTGTGTGTGTGTGTGTGTGTGTGTGTGTGTGGGCATGGAGTGTAGGAGATGATGGAGATACTTTAGTGGTGTGAGATGTGTTAGATGTTCCTCCATGTAGGAGATGTAGGCGGTGCCTCAGTGCAGTTCG
>CAAKHD010002718.1:3831-32185 GCA_901007705.1 Fistularia tabacaria | reverse complement strand
TTGAAAATGGTCTCCATCACACTTCAGCATCCTCTCACTCTCTAAGATCCTGTTGAATAATGTCAGCATAAACTCCAGTGCTGCCTCTCCTTCACACTTCCATACGTCCACAGGTAGATCATCAGGACCAACTGCCTTTCCACTCTTCATCCCCTTCAATGCCCTCTTCACTTCACCTGTACTCATCTCTGCTACTTGGTGGTGGTCTACAATAGTCACCTCTTCTCCCCTTCGCTCTCTCTCATGTTCCTCGTTCATCAGCTCTTCAAAGTGCTCTTTCCATCTTCCCATCGCTCTTCTAGCATCTGTCAATACATTTCCCTCTCTATCCTCAATCATTCAAACCTGCTGCACGTCCTGCCCATCTCTATCTCTGTTTTGTCATCCTGCATGGATCATTCTCTCCCTCCTTACTGTCCAATCAAGCATACAAGTCATCACACACCCTCGGTTTGGCCTCTGCTACCTCTACCTTTACCTTACGCTGCATCTCCCTGAACTCCTGCTTGTTCTCTTCAGCCCCCTCAGTGTCCATGTTCTTCTTTGCTCACCTCGTTCTCTGTCTCTACACCTGCACTTCCTCATTCCACCACCACGTCTCCTTATCTACTTTTCTTCAGGACAACACCACGCACTCTCCTACCTGTCTCCCTGATCACATTGGCTGTAGTTGTCCAGTCATCTGGAAGCTCTCCCTGACCACCCAGAGCCTTTCTTAACTCTTCCCCGGAAACCACACAGCACTCCTCCTTTTTCAGCTTCCATCTCCTCGTCCCCTGCTCTGCCTTTGTCTTCTTCATCTTCCTTGTCACCAGAGTCATCCCTCAAACCACCATGCTATTCTGTCAGGCTACTCTTGGGGTTGGGACAGGCTTACATGGACACTGGCTTCTGCCCCCTGAGGCTGCATCGAGTTTTCTTGCAATTTATTATTGGATGATTTCTGGTTGATTTTTAGACCGGCTGATAATTCCTTGGGTAGTTCTTTGCTAATCTGGGATCGACCGGTGAGCGGTCTATGGGTGTACCCTACCTCACGCTCAGAGACTGCTGGGATGGGCTCTGGCATCCCCGTAGAGCGCAGGATAAGCGGTAATGATGATAAATGAATGGGTTTCAGCTCATGATTCTTCTTACTCATGTTTTCACAGCCAGGAATGATTAGTGCGAGTTGAGATACCTGATGCGGACAAGAGTTGTTAATTTTATTTTTCAACCAAGCCCTTGATGCGATATCCTTGTTTGAGGATATCCGAGTTCACGGCTGATGTCGTCATGTGATTATGTAAATACCTTTTTAAATAGCCGACAAAGTAGTTCAGCGGCTGTTTTTAATGTTTAATGCAGATGTTACAGCTGTAAGTGTTCAAATGAGCCCAGCCTGAGATGTTGGATCGGTATCTTTGTGAATTCGGGCCCATTTACAGAACATTTGTCCATGGATGACTTGCTTGTGTGTTCCAGGCAGTCCCAGTGTGAGCACACTTTGTTCAGAATGCAAGGAAGATCATCCCGGGAGATTAGTGGAAAGGGCTTCCTCCTCTTGGCTTACCCTCTGTCACCCAACACACTGTGCCCCTGCCGGCACTGTTTAGATGGCTCTCCTGCCCGTTCACATTCATTTTGCACTTCACAACTGAGCCCGCCGATGTGTCTGTGGGATTTGTCTTCTGAAGGCCAGGGATTGTCGGGCGTCTGGAATCGGCTGTTTCTTTCCAGGGATTTGGTTTCGTCTTGGTGTTGGGCTTGCCTTAGTAATGGCTGGTCACGTGACTTACCTGAAATTAAACATTTTGACTGTCTTTCCAGTGGTTTCAAATGTTTGTAAAGCACACTTTTATGAGGTCATGTGAAAAGTTGTCTTTCTCTTCATATGTTGGGTATTTTGCAGGGATTTGGCTGTTCTCTGTGTTTGAGCTTTGCTAATTATTACCAGTTGATTCGGTAATACTTTGATAAATTGATGTTGCTGAGACTATTGATGTCGGAGTTTGTCATTATTTTGTGAGGTTTTGCATTTTTTTGAGCAATTTCTTGATTATGATTAGCGGTTCCTCGTAATTTTCCTTTTTAAAGAAATGGCTCAAAATATTTAGTGGATTTGCTGAGTTTCTTGATTATTCCTAATTTGTTCCTTTTTTTTTCATCAAGTCTTTTCTTACTAAATTCAGATTTAAAAAAAAAAAAAAAAAAAAAAAAAGCTAATTCCTTTGCTCCCTCCTACTCATGGTGTGTCCATGATGGGTTTAATGCAGCGGTCAAATTTGGCTGATGTTGTACGCTATGTGTAGATGTATGTGGCAATAAAGACATTTCTTCTTCTTCTTCTTAAACACCAAAAATACAATGTAGGAGTTTGTGAGTTATCTACCAAATTTGGAGCGGCGTAAAGTGACGCTGGTGCTGTGTTGTATTGATGGTCAGATCAGTTGCGTTGGGTCAGATGTATTGACTTTAAATACACATTGAAGGCTCAATTATGGTGGGCGTGTTAATGGATGGTGGTTTTATTCCACAAGGCTCAGTCCTGGCACTGGTGCTCTAACAGGATTATTCCCAGATGTGTTCCAGGAGGAATGATGTCCAGCAGCGCCGTGTCTTTAAAGCTTCAATCTGTCATGTCAGACACAAAACTACAAATCCCCTTCTGCTGCTTCAGCCACTGTTACATAACATGCTGATGTTCTGCTCCTGCACCGTGAACCAGGAGGTGATGTGTCTCTGTTCTGCCTCCCCTCTGCTGTGCTAAGTGGAGCGAGAAATCATCTTGCCCATCTGAATTCCTGCTTCTCCTCCTCGGCTTGTGATGGCATATTGGGAACCCCGAGATGTCCTTAAGAGGCCCGTGGGAGGACCAGATGGAGCTCGATGAGTCGCCACACTGAGCACAGTGCCATCGCAAGCACGAGGAAGAATGTCTCCAGCAGAGGTTGCAGCGTGATACCTCGTTTCAGCCGCTGATATAAACCTACTTCGAAACCAAAGTCTGGTCCATATATTTATATACAGGGATGTGGCAGTAGCAGCTTATACAGAAAGTACCAGTCACTCAAAGTGAGAGCGTTGTGAAATTTCAGATCCACGTGTTCTTATTGATAAAGCGGGGAACACCACACACCTTTCACAGTGCATTTTGAAAAGACGACACGACACACCCACTTTCAGCAGATTTCTTTACCATGCCCACTTACCTTCATCGACCTGTTGCCTTACAAGAAGAACTTTACCGGTTAGCATTCGTCTTTGTCCCCCCATGGTATCAAAAGCAGCACAGCATAATGTAGCCTCATAGCTGCCTATTCAGGGTTTCAGGGTGGCCGACTGTCCCACCCAGCAGCCTAATCCGTCAGATGAACGAAGCATTAAAGCAATGTTTACCAGAGGAGTCTGACATTCCAGGACGCAGGTCCTGGGTTTGCCTAGGTGAGCTGACCCTGGAGCTTTCCACCTGGATGCTGATCACTTGCAGTCAGTGGACCTGGAGCTACCACCACTCCCTCTCTGTCAGTTCAGTGATGTCTGTCCGAGCAGGGTAGTATGTGACCAGTGTGAGTCACGAGGCCCGGCTGCTCTGCTTTCATTGTGTCTCATTCACTGTCACTGTTTGGAGTGTGTGTTTTTTAGCAGCTGTAGTGGTCTCAGTCATTGTCCTCGATGCATGGACTTAGTTTTACCAAAGTAACACAGTTACTGCCGCTGTGATGATTAATGTAATTAGTGTCTGAAGATCCACAAGAATTGGATGCAATGACTGACTTTTTACATCTATGACCATTTTTGAGAAGTTTGAATCCATTTTATGTGCCATTCCAGACCTTTGCGGGGGCCATTTTGGCCCCGGGACAGGTTGCTGCGAAGTACTGCATCATATTTAGCATACTGCTGTTTTCTGTCCTCGTCATACTTTTTGTATCCTAATCCCAACAGATGGATCATAATATTCAAATATGTAATGAGGAATCAAAACATAAAGTGCATTGAATTTGACAACATCGGTCTTGAACCGAGAAGGTTCCAGCTTTGAATGCAGTTGCTAAGCGAGGTGGCTTCCATGAATGTGCATGCCTTCCCTGCACCTGCAGGGGTCCCATCCCATCAGAGGATCTCTGGCTTCCTCCAGGACCTACAACCTACCAAAGCTTATCATGACCACCTCATCCATGTGTGCAAGATATGCAGCGTACATAAGATGAAGAGTGAATGTTTCTGATCTTGCCCCAGAAACATATTTTCCACTTTGTTTTCCTGCCATTTTCAAGTGAGGTGTTACTACTCTCAGAAGGTGGTGATAATGAGCCGCTAGTTAAAAACAGTAGGAGATAGTGTTACTGACATTGATTATTTCGCCTCTGCTTCAATGAACCGCCTAATCAAATTACCTGGTATTGTGTCCTTCTCATCTAATTGTGAAGAGTCTTTCAAGTTGGTGCCATTGAGAGAAACTAAATTGGACGAAATGATCAATGGGGAAAAATAATTTTTCTGTCATCTGGAGAGATCTATTGCCACGTGGAAGAGCCCCAGTGCCGAGACTGTGAACGCTGGTAATATTGAACTCCATTGCCATTATTTAAGGACACCTCAATGTAGAAACAGAGGTAGAAAGCATCTGCGAACCTTTGAGATAAATACATCATGTGATGCAAGCACTGTGTGCTGATTGGGTTACGGGCAGTTTCTTTGCTTATTCGAGGAACTTGGAAGCAGGTAAAGTTGGGCAACTGGACAGCGCTTCACTGAGTTGATGCAGGTGAGGGGGAAGTATCGTAGTTCTTTGCTGCTTCCGGACTGAAAAGTTGCCAGAACACAGTTCCAAGGAGTGTCCAGTGTGATTTCCTTCGAGGAACTACCCTCCAACAGGGGAGCCTCTTCATGCAGCATTCGCACAGGCTTTCAGGGCCAGGAGTAGGGGCCGGCTTGACGTAAGTGCCTGCGGCGTGCACCTTCAGCATCACACTCAAAAACAAACCACGACAAAGAAGAGGAAGATAACGCGAACAACATGGAGACCGATGGTCCCACTGTATTAATGTCTGCATGGTGGGAAGAACAACCTTGGCCTATCAGATTGGTTGAAGTGTTTTTATTTTCCCCCTGCACTGCTTCGCTGTGTGAAGAGAGAAAAAAAAAAACTGCCGGTCACAAATGTTTCCCCCAAAATAAGTACAGAGTTAATGTTCCGCTGCAAGCCCTGGAAATGGCTCTGGTGCAGCAGGCAGAGTGTGGACCTCACCGTCGCCGCATTTCTCACCCCTTCTGTCCATTTGGTTGCAAGAAAATGGCTGACCAGGGACCACACCAGTTTTTACAAATGGCTCTCAGCAATCCCCAAGAGGTATCCAGTAATGAGTTCCACCAAGCACCAACATCGTCCGAGTTCCTACGACACTGTAAAGACACCCTGCCAATGCTTCAAGGAGCTGAGGTCCATGGCCCCTGGCTCCTACATGCTGGAATGCATCCAGAAAAGGCCTAGTTCCTGACAATGCTCTCGGAACTGCAAGAGGTTTGGACTGTGTGAGAGGGTCGAGTGACAGTACTCAAGCTCCTTGACCTGGAATTGTCAATGACAAATACTGAGCCACATTTCACTCATTCATTGTGATTGTGATAGCTTCTCACCGGGCTGCAGGCCCTCAATAAGATACAACTTTTATTGTGCCTCCGGGGAAATTCTAAAATGCATGCTGTGCTGAACCCTTGGATCTTGACGTCCATGTCATCTGACCACTACCAGCTTGAAGTTTGCATAAGGGGAAGAGGGCGTCGCTTTTCCTCAAGGGTCTAAATCATCAGATATTGTAAGGTAGCTGAATTCACGAGGAGGTGCGAAATGGACTCGGCTGCCTTCAAGTTACTTGTTTGTGCTGCGCCAGAAGGGGAGACATCACCGTGGTCTTATAGGTTTGAAGAGATGATTGACAGCGAAGGCTCGATGGAAGTAACGTCTTCCCTTGTTCTCCCATCTGCCGTCAGCTTTGGCATCGACAGACCAGCGGGTCTGATGCACGGCCAAGTATTTTTCAGAAGTGGATCCTGCCGCTTTCTCAGTTTCTGTGGAATCCTTTTCAGGTGGTTCTCTGAGGTTAACTATGGGGTGTGTCAGGTCAGAAGTACTTTCAATATCACAATACTTTGGAGTGTTTCAGTAAACATTGCGTTGAAAGTACAGCAAATGTGTCCGTTCACGTCAGGTGAGAAGTATGATGGAGAGCTGTGAAGACCTCATGAAAGCCAGCTTACAATGGAACACTTCTTTGTATGGCAGGGATTGGAAGCAGTTTAGCATCATTCTTTTCCTGATAGACCAATAACAAAAATCGTGCTTCCATTACCATCTGGTTTGACTGATAGACTGTCAGAGGCCAGGAAATGCACATTTCAGCTGTAAAGTTGCGGAGACTCCTGCCTTGTGTCTCCTCTGGAAGAATCTGCTGATCTCTGCTCAGCACACAGGCGGGTCTTGGAAGGAATATTAAAAGCGCTCTGTCAATCGTTTTCTAGTCTTGTCATGGCAAGCGGACTTGGTTTTCTATGCTGTTGCAGACGTCTCTTCTGTCATCTGAGGGGCTTCTTCAGTGTCGGTGTAATGTGTAGGACGTCCCTGGTTGGTCTCTGCTGGGTCAGTTCTGCTGTCATGGGTTTGAGACAGAGCTGACAGCTCCAGTAAGAAATCGGTCTTTGGACAACACATTTCTGTTTGGGGAATAAATTTATGGAGCGGCAGCGCTTAGCTGGCTGTCAAAGGTCAGATGACAGCCTCTGTATTTTATTTGTCTTTGTCCTGAGGCCCACTGGCTCTTCCATCTCAGACCTATTCAGCCTGCCATTCAGCGCACTTGTAATTTGACTGGCTTTTTGTGTGTGCGTGTGCGTAGATGGTGCCATGGTATGATGGCCGCCTCTGATAATCAACCGTAATTTTAAAATTCATTCTGAAGATCGCACAGTGACCACATCAGCTGCAGACTCAGCCGTCAAACATACTCCCAAGTTCCTGTCAGAAAAAGATCCATTTCTGTGCAGCGGGTCACGCTGTCTAATCGAGGTGCTGTCCTGCAGACTCGCGCAGACCCTCCCGCTTGCAGAATCAGCCGCGAGAGCAAAGACTTTATGGCAGGGACCACAAGAGTCAACCATCCTCAAGAGGAAAGGAGCAACCAAGAGGCAAGCTGCTGCTGAAGCGGACGCTGACCGCAGTCAGGATTGGAGGATTGCATTTATGTAGCCATATCAGAAACCAGCACAGTTTGGGCTCCAATGGTTCAAGAAGTGATGCCAGCTCCAGAGCCAAGATTTCAATTTGGAATCACCCAGGCTGACTTGGACCATCTGCAGACGTGGTGCTGAAGGCAATATCTGGCTGAACCTGGTAGCAGGTAGCGTAAGAGCTACAAGAGCTGGGCTGCATGACAGCAAGCTGATCAGCTGTGTGAAGGAAGCAGCTGCAGCAGCAGCAGCAGCAGCGCTTTCCCTTTAGAGGTGGAGGAGTTTATATCCTCGGAGCTGGAGTTTGCATGCATTTCTCTGCTTGTGGGAAACGCTGAAAAGTGTCTAATTGAAGTACTCGGTTCAATGATTTTCTTTCATAAGGTCTGCGTTCCTAATGACAATTACTTTGAGGAACTTTGCGGGTGAAGTATCACAGTCTTTGTTTACCCCCCAGTGTTGAGAAGTCTCCACAAGCACGAGCAGGGAACATGTGTTCGTTTTACCTACCTTTCCAAGTAACATCTTTGTTTTGTCTTTTCCAGATTATGTGTACTTTGAGAACTCCTCCAGCAACCCTTACCTTATCCGCAGAATCGAAGAACTGAACAAGGTGGGTGTTTGGCTATTTTCTCCTAACCTGAAATAACACACATATTTTGGTTTGTGAGGGAGGAAGGGGGTGGGGGGTGGGGGGCAGAAGGATCAATCATTCACGACACCAAAAGCAGCCCATGTATGTTGCAACCGCTGTATTTGCATTTCTATAAGATGTTGTTAGATCCCTTTTTCAACACAATGTGCAGACAGTGCAAGCATCATGGTGGTTACCTCTCCGTCGGCTCTACAAGGCCTGCCATTTATTGCACTCTGTAAACAGAGGAACAACAGATACCTTCATTTATTCCTTATCTGACATTTCTCCCTGTCCTTTAAAATTCTGTCACTGAATTCCAGTAGATCAAAAAAGGGGAAAAAAATGATCTCACCATTTTTGCATTAAACACCAGCTTGTTTTTTTTCTTTTTTTCTTCTAATCAACAATTAGTTCTTGCTATTTCATTTCTTAATGTAACTTAAGGTTAGTCTTTTCTGGTAACCTCATTTCATTTCTACGGAGACGGTTTATGTCCTGGTCATTCCTGGGAATCTGTCTTTTTGACAATTCCTGGTCAGTTTTAGTAGTTTTGAGCAGATTTTCAGGGAGCGTCATGCTTCTGTGCAGGTTAATGTCGTCGTTTTCATTCTCTGCTCAGCTACTGTGCTGCTAACAATGTGTGTTGTTTTCCTCATTGTTTTAGATCAGTTCATTTCAGTGACTTGACTGTATTGATTATCCGTTCCTATTGAAATAATGCTTTTTTTGTATGTCATGTTTTATGATCCCTCCATTAAACACCTTTGAATCGTATTCCACCAAAACCCAATCCGTTAATAGACTTGTTTGCCCTTTTTAGTGTCATAGACGGTGCAAAATACAGAGAACTTATTTTTAGCTGACAATGGCTGCATTAGCTCAGCAAGAGCTAATAAGATTGGATTAAGCATTCAAAATGTGATTTGATAAGGTTTGATCAAATGCCAGTGTTTCCTCAGTCATCACCCCATGCTGTCAGTGGTCTTTGGAAATAGCTACTTATATAACCAAGCAGCCGCAGCATATGACACAGGATGGTTTCCCAGTCAGACATTAAGCTCATTTATGTAACACGGTTACACTGAGCAGCAGGACGACTGCTTCATCCTCTCCAGGTCCGGCCTCATCTCGTCTTCTAATCGCACCACGCCAAACGATCCCACTCCTGGAGGACTATTTCCCACCGGAGGCTTCCATCCATAGATCTTTAAATAGCACCCACCTTTTGTCATCTATTGTGATTGCTTTTTGTTTTTTGTCCGGATGAACTTAAAGATTCAGCGGAGGCTAGATCGTTATCTCATGGAAAATCAGTGTTTTTGACTCTGGTTCATTTATGTGATGATCAATCATGGAATTCCCCCCCAAAACGGTATATGACCCTAAACTCCAGCAGAAAGTACTTTGAAGGCCCAAGTGAATGATAACTGAAATAAAGTCATGAAAAGTGCTCAAAAAAATAGCTTTAAAATCAGCAAGAAATGACCAAAGTCAGCAAGGTTATTATCTATGAAGTCACTGAATGTACGGAAAAAAAAGTACAAAATCAGCAAGTAAGTAGAAAGCAGTTCTTGAAAAGGTTATAAATAGTTAGGATAAAAAAATCCCTTTAAAAGTGTATGTTCGCGCTAACTCCACCTCCAGGCTTCCTGCCCATACACATAGAATGCACAGGGTTTTGTCTGAAAGTGTTTGTTACAAAGGCCCTTGAAAATGGGAAAAGGAGTTATTTTTATAAAGAGAATAATCATTGAAAAACGGCATGGGATTTACCAGCTTCCTCCTCTGACGCCTGGCTGAGAGTTGTCCTCAGCCATGGTCCAAACTTTCAACAAGCAGGGTGTTTTTTTTCTTCGTTTCACCCCAATGAATGGTAAATGACAAGAGCCCTGTGAAACAATACATGCAGAAAATAACCCGATTTTCAACAAAAAGTCTCACTGTTAAGTTGTCGGGGTGGGACCTGTGTAGAATGGAGAGTAAATCTGCTAACAGTAAGTGGGCTCGACTATGATTGGAACAAATATGGTGAAACGTTGCAAATCGCTAACAGGGCTGCGTGACCAGTGATGCACCTCAGTCGTAACCACTGTGTTCTTACAGACAGCAAATGGAAATGTGGAAGCCAAGGTTGTGTGTCTATTCAGAAGGCGAGACATCTCAGGAAACCTCAACACCTTGGCAGACAGCAATGCTAGTAAGTACTGGCCTCAGTGTTTCCCCACACTTTCTCCCCCTTGTCTTTGTGGAGGTACCAAATTCAATGAACGTCTTCCATCATAACTGTTACAGGTTCACTATTTTTAGCAAAATGCTGCTTTTTTATAATCAACTCGAGGCTTTCCTAATGAGTGTCTAAGAAGTGTCTTGCTAATTTCTTGTGATACATTTAATTCCTATTAAGGATAATGCTTTGTGTTTTCATTTACATTGAAAATAATCTGTTCACACTACAAACCTAGTTCTGCAAGAGTCTTGGATGTTAGCCACCCGTCAAAGCTCCCATAGCATGCCTAAGAAAAGCACAGTATGGCCTCTATTAGGGCATTAACAGAAAAGCTGATTTGTCAATGCCAGTAGCGCGTGTGTGTGTGTGTGTGTGTGTGTGTGTGTGTGTGTGTGTGTGTGTGTGTGTGTGTGTGTGTGTGTGTGTGTGTGTGTGTGTGTGTGTGTGTGTGTGTGTGTGTGTGTGTGTGTGTGTGCGTGCATCTGATTGGCTTACTTACCAATATTCTATCCTTGACTTGACAAATTCTATCGTCATAGCCATTTTGTGAGACGGGCGTGAGCGTTCCTCGGCGTGACACAATACCACGACAAGACGAGACATGGCTGCAGAGAATGATGCAGGTGACAGCTGAGAGCAAACATCTCATGTGTAGAGACACTTTCCCTTCAATGAAAGAATCTGAAAGTACAACAAAAGTATTTCGCTGCAGCACAAGGTGAAGACTTCGGAGAAATGTGTCGTATTTTGGAACCAGGCCACACAGTCTGGACACCCTGGACTACGGTCAGACGTTAGCGTGACGCTCTGCAGGAGATGCAAAGCACACGTGTGTGGCAGTCAGTGCTTTACGTTTAGGTTAGAATGAAAATGCACACCTTTGTCAACCTTCTAGAGCTGTTTACTCGGTGGCTGCCGGCTTATACATTCCCCACTTGGTTGTGCACTGATACTGAACAGGAAGTTCACGTTGTTATTCCATGTTTTGTCTCGTTAAAAATGTCTTTCAGAAGTTCTGTTGTTTTTTGTGTCTTGCGAGTTGTTGTGTCTTTATTTCTCTACTCTTCACTGGACGTTGTTCATGTTTCAGAGGGCTTGTTGTCCGACAGCTGCGCGGGTCTGTGGGGTTTCTCCGCCGTGCCAATATGATGACATTATTAAACCAATTGTCACCTCACCTTCAGCATTGTTGTTCGACAAGTGGATGGGAAAAATATCAGAAGTCATTCATGCCTTAGTGTCTTGAAGCATTAACGGAAACCGTCAGAGCTGAGGGTTTCTTGCATATTTCCCAAATATTTGCAGCTGTCAGACTGTGCAGAACATGGAGCCGGGCACAGGTGGGATGCAACACTTTGCCCTTCTCCAGCCACAGGATTGAATTTTGATGCACTGGCCTTGTTAATATCACTTTCTTAACACTTGTCAAAATACCTCCCCGTCATTGATTTTCTACCCCGCTCTCGATAACTCTGGATGTAGCGTGTGAATTCAGCGGGTATATCTGCAGGGCATTATGTGATCAGAGAGTAACACCATCATCTGATTGATCAGCTGAGGAGCAGAGGAATGAGGATTCTTCTTGATGCGGCTGCAGTGTTGCAGCCCGCTGTTCAGATCGAATGATAGGAAGAGGAGATGTGCCGATGGAACATGTGGCAGCGAAGCTGTTGCAGTTTTTCTGCGATCATGAAGCTAAAACAACTTCCATGCAGCTGTTGATGGTGACGCTTTTGGTCGTCGCCAACAGGAAGACAATGAATTTCCTGCTTAATGTCTTTTTAAAACTCCCCACATCTCTCAGCAGATTGATCAGCTGAGAGCCAATTCCCATTGAAAAAGGTCTTTGTGCATCCAGCAGAGGGGCCTTTAACCTCCCAAATCAATACGTGTTGCCTCCAAGCCTTTATTATGGAGGCCCGTCATAAACAAACAAACGTACGGGTAATCCACCACATGTCAGCGATGAACTTGGGACTTATGTATGATTTAGGGATTCGGAGTCCATATTGCCTTGTGCGATAAAGGAAAGGGGTTTCCCTGTGCAGGAATATACCTTTTGTTGTCGTTTGAAATATTTACGTCAGACTTCTGAGCATTCGGCTTCAATGACAAGACCCCAAAGGATGTGACAATACATTCAATGTTCAACGAAAACTTGACACTATAAAGCTGAATATCAGGATGTTGCTTTGAATGAAGTGTTGTTCGTGTCTAGCTGCATCACAACCCGTGGACACACACAAATGCTATGTGCGGTTGCTACCGTCACAGCCCCTGCTCCCCTTACCTTGTCAGAGGTGAGGGCTGTACGGATGGATGGCTGGATTGAGGTGCTAATTGCATGCGTCTTATCACATTTGCTTGTTTTCCCGAACACAGGCTCCCTGCTCCAGAGCTCTGCTGAGTTAGACAAAGACTCGCGCACACACACACAAACACACACACACACACACACACATGCGCGCGTTCAACATGCTTGTCTCTGATTTCCATGTAAATGTATCTTTGCTGTCGTCACATACATCCACATCTGTTTGGAGATTCATCGGTTGTCCAAGTCACGACGTCCGTGTCGAGATTGTCCGCAGAACTGGGAGGCGTGGGAAAACATTTAAATGCAATACGCTGTGTTGCTGCGTCCAAATACACCAACTGTAATCTTATGAATGATCCAAAAAGTCCTTCCCCTTTTCATACCACTTAAAATGTTGAGATTATTTTTTTGGTTTTCTGGCAACTATTCAGAGTCAAATGATGCTAAATGTAATACTGAAACACTCGTGCTGATTTTGGATTTGGTGAGGGGAGCCTCTGATGAATTGAAGCGCACGGGAGATGTGCGGACGGTTTTAGTATTGGTCTTAGGCTTGTATCTAAAACCCTGTCTGGAGGACTGCAACAGAACAAATGAACCAGAGCTTGCCGGAATTCTAGTCATTCAAATGAATATTCTTGTCATCTGATAAAATCTGTTAAATGACATTGAAATATTTGATTTCATTAGATTTTTTTCCCCCTAATTTTCTGAAATCTGATTTAGCTGGAATGACATAATTATTTCATATATGTCATCGACCGTCTCCACGTAATCTCCCTGCAAATTCCTGTGTGCTTAATTGCTGACTCTGTTCCAGTGTCTCACTGGTTATGGTAATGCATGGCTAATTCTGGGTTTACAACCCTGATTTTCACTCATTACTTGACTCTCGATGCTAATTGAGCACAATTTCCTGCAGAATTTCAGTCCATTGGTGGATGATCTCTCAAGGAAATAATTCATAATTATTTCCAGCCAGTATTTCCTCAAGACTGTAAAACATTCAAATGATTGTGTTGACGAGGGTAATACACAAATCAGCAGATAATTGAGTGAAATTGAAGAGAGTAAACTTTATCGCCAGACTGTGGTCAATAATTGCATTGTGACATGAAAAGTCCATTTCAGATGTCAGTGTTTAATTTTGATGCCACAGTTTACCGCAGTCATAGACGTAGGGCCAAGAAGAAACGGTCTCCAAGGCAGGAACAAGGCCAGGCCAGGGCTCCTGGAAGAAAAGTTCTCTCCTCTGTGAGGGACATGGAGGTCCGGACGGAGGCCAAACATACCAGCACAAGTTTTTCACCTTGTCTGTTACCGTACGTTATTACGTCTAGCGTGCTGAGATCCTGTGAGGAAAAACATACAGGCCCTTCTCTCTGGATTTTCTCCACACACACACACACACACACACACACACACACACACACACACACACACACCAGTCTTTGTGCAGAACAAAAGGCCATTGATCTGTCCCTGAGGGCTGCAGCAGGCGAAGGGTTAATTCTGACTCGCCATGTGTCTTTGTCAGCAAAGAGACTTTACGTGTGTGCGTGTGTCCCTCCTTTGTGTGTGTGTGTGTGTGTGTGTGTGTGTGTGTGTGTATGTGTCCGTTTGTGTGCATGCGCACACGCATGTTTGTGTGCATGTGTTTTTCCGTGTATCTTGCTGTGTGCCCTTAAAGTGCCTGCCACACCATCTGTGTATGTGTGATATCTTGTGTGTGTGTGTGTGTGTGTGTGCGTGCGTGTGTGTGTGTGTTTGTGTGTGTGTGTGTGTGTGTGTGTGTGTTGGGGGGATGGGTGCCTCAGGTTTGGTACACAGGGTTTCCCACTTTGTCTGGCAGGGAGCAGGCCGGACAGAAGGAGGGGGAGGGGTGAGGGGTTAACCGAAAGGGGTGTGGTTTAAGGTAGCGTCCCCCTCTGCTGTGTGTGTGTGTGTGTGTGTGTGTGTGTCTTGCCCTCACTGACAGGGTTTCCTGTGGCTGAGTGCAGGGGCGGAGTCGAGGAGATACAGGATTATAGTCCCGCCCCTTCTGCTCGCCACAAATTACTCACCCCGCTGAATTTAGAAATGCACAATCTGTTGGCACTGCAAACATGTCCACGGACAAACCCAACCATTATTCTTTGCAGGACATAGGAGATCAATGGTCATCCATTGCTCACGTCCAACGTTTGTATTGTTTCAGTGTGTGTGCGTGTGTGTGTGAGCGCGCGATAAATGCCAAATGCACACTTTCTCCTGGATGTTCAGATGGCAAAGTGGCAAAGTCTGAACTGTTTCTGCTCAGCAGCAGGTGCTTGGTAGGGTGTGAACAAATCTGCTGCAATTTGATTCCAGAGTAGTCCGAGAGAAGCCAAGCTGAAGCCAGAGGACAGAGGTTTCACCCCATAAGTTTATTCACCACGCCTGGACTGTTCATCTGCAATAGAACACACGTAACAATAACCAGAACATGGTTATTATGCTGTGTTGTCCAGAAGGTTGTGCACTTGAGCCACCCTGTTTTATGTGTGTAATAACAGTCTGGACGGTGTGTTTTCTTTTATATTGTTGACCTATAAAAAACTATTAAATCTTTACTCAGGCCCGACAGGCTGCGTTGATTCCAATGTGGAACAGCATATTGAAATGGAAAAAAAAAAAACAACCACCAAGAAATGTGATGACATGTACGTGAGAATTCATCCAGAAAATAAAAATTAAAAAAATCTTGCCCTAAAGAGTGAGCGGGGAATTTATCTAAGATTCCTTAGGAAGTAGCTGCAAGTTGGTCGCAGAACCCACCATTGAGTAATCCAGTCATCCCACAGATTACAATGAAATGCTGCAAACACCACCAGGGCATCCTGTCTTTGGAGCATGGTGAGCAGTGTCTGCCGTGTCTACATGAACACTCGCTTCTTATTGTGTGCAGGAGAGTTTGAGGAGGAGTCAAAGCAGCCGACGCTGTCGGAACAACAGAAACACCAGCTTAAACACAGAGAACTCTTCCTGTCCAGACAGTTTGAGTCGCTACCTGCCACTCACATCAGGTACGTCTCACAATTCCACTCCCACTCAACAGGTCTCATGCACCCCCACCCAGCTCACCTTTCAATAGGTCTTGCTGATTTTCACCCACTTATTTAGGCCGTTTTATTTCAAGAACCAATGGACGATTGCATTGGTTGAATTTCCTGAAGGTTGGAAGTAAGAGTTGGACTCATGCAAGCAGCTGTGTGACGACATCCGGGTGACCAACATCTGCAGAGTTACAAATTGTAGCTTTTAGTGCGGCCGTGCTTTTCACTTTGTGTCGCGGTCTCAAAGTCATGGAGGTGATTGTCTGGTATCGGTAGAAGGAGTTGTCGTCGTTGATGTTTGACATGCTGACTGTCTCCCCAGGGGAAAATGTAACGTCACCCTCCTCAATGAAACAGACATGCTGGCCGGATACTTAGAGAAAGAGGTAAAGTCCAATCGTCGTTCAGCAGCGCCGCTCTGGTCGTACTGTTTGCTCCAATCTTTGTCTTTTCCTCGCAGGACTGTTTCTTCTACTCGCTGGTGTTTGATCCGGTCCAGAAGACCCTTTTGGCAGACCAGGGCGAGATCCGGGTCGGCTCCAAGTACCAGGCCGAGATCCCGGACAAGCTGACAGAGGGTGAGTTTGGACAGTCGCACCATCAGTGGACCATCGCCTGTCCATTCAAAGTCAGGACATGTCTGCTGTTAGGTGATAAACCTACACACACAATGTCCTCGCTGCCGAGGTCTGACAACACTGGCAGCTTTGGCAATGCTTCACATCATTTAAAAGCAGTGGATACATTTCATCCCATTTTCATTCACGATACATTATCGACTTGGCAACCGGGGATGAAGAAGCTGCATCATGTAACAATGCTCACGAATCCAGCTCTCAACATCTATTGTGGAACTGTATTTCCAGAAAAGTAACATGTCATAACTTCTTCGGGGGAGGGGATTCTACAAATGGTTCTCAAACTTCATTTATTTATTTCATGACAGACTTCCTGCTTTCTCTTGAATTCTAAAGTCATTTCAACATTTGGTTTCATCATGTCGTTTTCCAGATGATTTCTTCTGCTTTCTCGGTCGTTCCGCATAGACCTTAGTTACCTTTTGTGACTTATTATAAGCTATTTGACCCGAGTTTTCCGACAAATGTCCTTCCCGTCCTCCCCCGATAATTTTGCTGATTTTAAATATTGAAAAGCAGGGAAAATGATAAAACAAACGTGTCTTGGCATAGAAAATAAGATTTATCTTTTTTCAACAGTAAAAGAAATGAAGGTTGAATGCACTTAATTCCATTGCCCGTATGCTAAACTATCCAGTGGCGTCCCGTCAGCAGGGGGCGCCAGTGCGTCCCCCACCTGACTCATGGGATGAGGAAAAAGAAGAAGAAAAAAAATGACATCAAATAGCTTGAACAAAACATGAACATTTGGAGCTATTGACGACACAGTCTTTAGAGACGTTTGATTCTGCGTTCATGTACGGTTTGAGAATGTTATCTTGGTTGTTTGTGGCCGGTGGACGACTCCCCTCAAATACGAGAGAAAGACAAACGCCAGTTCACAAACATGGTGGCGACACAGAGGTCCCAGAAACTGGAAATCGCTTGCCGCACACGGTGTTGCTGTTTCACACACTGTTCTCAAGTGCGGGGTCGGGTTTGAGTTTAAGCAGCGATACAGTAGCTTTTAGGCTGTGCTGCTTTTTTTTTATTCCATTGAACCCAGCCTTTCATTTTGTGATATGACACTTGAACGGCGCTTTGGTGCATCCTAGTGGTGATAGGTGGTTGCAGCGTGTGTGAAAAGTGCCTGGGATACTGCGCACCCCAAAAGTAGTCTGACCAGCCACCGCTGAACACGTGGTTGGCCGTGTTTTGGTTCACTGTTGTGTATTTAAGTCCCTTTCTTATTTGGATTCTGTCCGCCTGACTCCATAGGACAGCAACGTTCAAGCTGCCTCGTCTAGCTTTTGCCTGCAGTCACAATGGAAACCCCTCTAACCGTGTCACTTCCTGTCCCAGGTGAATCCGACACCCGTGTCCAGGAGAAACTGGAGACCAAGGTGTGGGACCCCAACAATCAGCTCAAAGATCCTCAGATCGATCAGTTCTTGGTGGTGGCAAGGTAACGCCTTCTCCGTAGCCTTCCTGTGGAAAAACGTTTATTCCCAAAGGAGCTGAATCTTTTTGGTTCTGTTCTACACTGAGGATCGCAATGCTGACGATCAATGTTTGGCATATGGATCAGACTTATAATTAAGAGTCATCTGTGTGGAGGGAGGTTTCCCTGCCTGCCATGATCCTTAGAGTAAGTAAGGTAAGGAGAGGGTGAGAAGAATCCATGGGATGGAAGATGAGTGTTCAGTGGACTGTGAATCTGGAAGGTTGTTTTCAATTCAAGACTCAGGAAGCACGTCTTTTTGTGTCCACAACATATTGTATCACGAATAACTGAACTTGCTGAGGTCTGCGTGCATTCACAGGGATGGCTTGCTTTAGGAGTGAAAAAAAAACATTGAAATTTGTCTCCCTAAGTGTGACATCGTCGTCCCTGCCGATCACTATCCGTCAGCCAAATGCTCCATCTAGTGGAAGGCGGTGACAGCAGTGCTCGGCGTGTTTGTGATGTGTCGATCACGCTGTTTGTTGCAGAGCTGTGGGGACGTTTGCTCGGGCCCTGGACTGCAGCAGCTCCATCCGCCAGCCCAGCCTGCACATGAGTGCTGCCGCCGCCTCCAGAGACATCACGCTGGTGAGGAACAATCACTGCTACAGATAAGACCTGTTCTTTGGAGCAGCCCACAATGAGCGTTAGCCTCTGAGTGGACACTGTCAAACTCACATCGTCCTTTTACACTCACAACTTGACAAACAGCTCACAAACTTGGGATGGAACACACGGCTGTTATCATCAACTATTCTGGAGCCGATTTAAACATTTTTAAAATTTCCCCTGGTTTTATAGTGCTCTAGTAACAACCCTGTGTCTGTCATGCGTCCCGTCTTGAACTGGCCTCATTTATTTCCAGTTCCATGCGATGGACACGCTGCAAAAGAACAGCTACGACCTGGCGAAGGCCATGTCCACCCTGGTCCCGCAGGGGGGGCCGGTCCTGTGCCGGGACGAGATGGAGGAGTGGAGCGCCTCCGAGGCCATGCTCTTTGAGGAGGCCCTGGAGAAATACGGCAAAGACTTTAATGACATCCGCCAGGACTTTGTAAGACCCCCTCCTCTCCAGCTTTGCCATGAAATCTGAACAAGTTACCGTTCATGCACAACAGAACCGATCATATGAGGGCTTGCCAAAGTTGAGGACGAGACCCCACGGGGGTCAGAGGTCAAATGAATCAAAAAGAAACTTCTGACAAACTCCTATGACACCCTCCTTGTAATAGTCTTATCCTTGCAACTGGACGAGAAGCCCCACAGGTGAGAGGTGAAGCGTCCTCAGGGGAAGAAATCAAGTCCAGTTGCCCTGATAAGATGTTGCCAAGGATTATCCCTGAGCTGGATTTTGAGAACCTCCACAGACAGTTTGAAAGAAGCCCCACTTGAACGCTCATAAATACCCAAAGATCGGTCGAGAAACCACAATGGCTGCAAGCGCTTAAAGCTGTCGCATGCAGTGACTGGTGAACTGGCCAGAAGTGGCCTATCGATTTGCAACAAAAGCATCACAAATTGAAACACTGATGCAAAAAGTTTAGCTCTTAAAAACTCCCCAGTCCTGCCTCAATGAATGATGGTGCGTCGGGTTGTTCACGCATTTTCTTGTCACACGCTGGGCACTTTGAAAATGTTGCACGATCTCCTCCTCAGCTGCCATGGAAGTCTCTGGCCAGCGTTGTCCAGTTCTACTACATGTGGAAGACCACAGACCGCTACATTCAACAGGTGAAACACACAAGGGTGCTGACAGACACCCCATATGTCAGTGCTGTCGATCAGGCTGCTCACCTGGCGCTCACTCTGGTTTCAGAAGCGACTAAAGGCGGCGGAGGCTGACAGCAAGTTGAAGCAGGTCTACATCCCGACATAGTGAGTGTCTCGATCCGCCTCAGCATTAACCGTCCGTCTGCACCACACCGCCGTAAAGACGTCCGTCCCCTCTCCGCCCCACAGCACCAAACCCAACCCCAACCAGATCATGGTTCCGGGCACCAAGCCCGGGATGAACGGTGCCTCTGGTTTCCAGAAGGGCCTGAGCTGCGAGAGCTGCCACAGTGAGTGCACCCGCAGCCGCTCTCATTTCCTTTTTCTGCCTTTCACCCACAAAAAACATGAAACTCGTTTGTACTCTCTTTTTTTTTAAGCTGACAGATGAGCCGCTCTTTCCTCACACACCATCCTTATATGTGAGGCAGCGTCGTAGCCTTTCACCAGTGGAACTGATTAGGGATTATTTTGAAATTTTGGCAAGTGTTGAATCGGATGTGAGAGTTGCTCTGGCGTATCAATATGCGACCGTGGTAACAGACCGTTGACTTAATTTGAACATTTCCATTTTCTAGACAACAGCTTGTGTTGTATGACTACATCAGAGCCCCCTCTGTGTGCTACCGGTGCAGGCTATAAATTGTGATCCATTACCTTGGGCCAGACATGCATCATATAATCATATAGTGTACTGTGTGTGTATAGATAGCTATTTAAATGTTATCATCTTATGTTAATATGAATGTCCCCTCCCCCAATTCACAAAAGTAACAGATGTAAAAGGTGTGTTGCGGCGTCGAATAAGACTGTCCGTCTCCCCCCCCCCCCAGCGGCCCAGTCCCCGCAGTGGTACGCCTGGGGCCCCCCTAACATGCAGTGCAGGCTGTGCGCCTCCTGTTGGATCTACTGGAAGAAGTACGGTGGCCTGAAAACCCCCACGCAGCTAGAGGGTGCTGCTCGAGCTGGCTCTGTATGTTCAACGCCGCCGCACGTCTGCCGGTATTGTGGCGAAAAAGGCGCTAACCCTCTCCGTGCGCCCCAACAGGAGTCAGGCCCCCGCAGTCACATGACCCGCCAGGAGGTGCAGGGCATGTCCCCGTTCACCCGCAATGAAGGCCGAGCCAAACTTTTGGCCAAGAACAGGCAAACCTTCATCTTGCAGACCACTAAGCTGACCCGCATCGCCCGCCGCGTCTGTGAGGACATCCTACAGCCTCGCCGCGCCGCCCGCCGCCCCTATGCCTCCATCAATGCTAACGCTGTCAAGGCCGAATGTAAGCACGCACGCTCATCACACCAACACACCTGCTCGAGTGACACCGTGACATCAACATGCCGACAGTAGAAACAGACATGTGCCAGTTACACACACACACACACACACGCCTGCAAGCCCAGAGCAAATCATGAAAGACAACCTAAAACATCAAGAGACGCTCCACGCACTCTTGCACACGTCACACCGACACAGCTCAACACCCAGTGTAATGACGACTCTGCATTCATTCCTGGTCCCTCCCGCTCATGTTGGACTGGGCTGCTGTGGCAGTAGACTGAGGGGGTTCCTCTGGAAATGCACTCTGCTTCTTCCTGTGGGACGCTGAGGCGTTCAGAAGGCAGGCGGGGTGTAAAATACCACCAGCGGCCCGAACACCTCTCCCAGAAGACGGCCGGGAGGCATTCTCCTTGGATATCCCAACCTCTTCAACAGAGTCCAGAACACTTCCACCCCATGCCTGCACTCTTCACCCTTTCTTTCAGAAATCCCAACCTCCTCCCAGTTCCTCTGCCTGCCCACATGAGCCGTGAGGTCTCGTGAAGTCTCCTGAATTCTTGAGCGGCCCAATGCTGCCCATCCAGGACACGTTCAGGCAAAAAAACATTTACAGTGAAAATCAACAGATTTAAAAAATAAAGAAAATTTAAAAAGGGCTTCATCTGATTGTTTAATCCTAATTTGAAGAAACTCCTTGGTTTGTTCATCCAGGTCAGTGAAATATTTGAGCTCCGTCTGCTTCTTTTCCTTGCGGCTGCTCCCTTCAGGGGTCTCCACTGCGAATCATCTCACTCCATCCAACCCCAGCCTCATTCTAGCAACATATTCTCTGTGACTGCCGTATCCCCCCAACCTGCACACACGGAGTAACTGAAGAGCACCGGGAGCTTGGAGAACATGTGTTTTGCATGACTTGTTTGTGTCTTTGCTTTTCAGGCATTATCCGGCTGCCCAAAGCTCCAAAAACTCATAGCAAGATTATACCGCGACAGTCGCTGGTCACAATTGTCAAGAATTTAGGTGAGTGAGTGAGTGAGTGAGAGAAACATGCAGTGAAATGTGGAGTGTGATGGTAAAACGTTGTGTGTTTCTGCAGCCATCTCTGCCCCTCTGAAGCTGAAGGCCTCAAGGGGACCCCCAACTCCCATCAACAGGAACCAGGCGAGCCAACCTCGTGTGGGACAAAGCCTGCTGGGAAAGCGAGGCTTCGAGAGCGTCAGTTCACACTCACTCTTTCACCCACCCGGGCGCTGTTCAAATCACTGCATAGCCATCCAAACTCCACAATTAACTGTGGGAAAATTACCTTTCAAAAACAGCAAGAAATTTCCAGAATGAATAAAATGATGGAAAATATGAAGTGCTGAAAAAAAATCAATAACAATTACGCGGAAAGAAAATCACCACATAAATCTTATGAAATGTGTGGGAATTATCTATAAAAGGCAACAGCAGATCACCTGTAACTGGAGAACAACAGCAAGAACTAGCACCATAATCAGTGGGAATGGACCTTCATTAATCTGGCAGAAATTACCTCCTAAAGTTCAGAAAGTACCCAGAACCCCTGGGAGATATTTCCCAAAAGAAAGACACTTTACACAAAAATACATAGGAATTCAGCAAGCGAGTTTGGAGAAGAGATTCGAGTGAAAACGTATTTGCTGCTGTTAAGTTGTCGAGTCCACATTTTTTTCAAGTGCTGTGAAATATCAGGACTTTTCCGGCATTCCAAAGTGAAATTAAACTTCTGTACAAAGTGGACCTGCTGGGCAGCTTAGCAACGTTGTATTTTGAACTTTGGTTTACATGTATGTATGTATGTATGTATGTATGTATGTATGTGTGTATATGTACTTGTATGTGTGTGTGTATATGTGTATATATATATATATATATATATATATATGTGTGTGTGTGTGTGTGTATTCTACAATGAAACCTTGGGTTCCTTCGGGTGCCATTGGTGCCGGCTGTCACTGTTGGTTCAGCGTACTCGTGTGCGGCTGCCTTGCAGGCTTCAGGGATGCCGTACCCGGCCAACGGGAGGCCGTACACGTCAGGGATGAGGACCACCTCCCAGTCTGTGATTAAGAGGCAGAAGGTCAGCCAGGGAGAGGCGCCAAACCCCGTCGTGTTTGTGGCCACCAAGGAAACAAGGTACATCTCGGAGGCCCTCGGTAGTTCAGTGACTGCTCGGTGAACTGCTCCGTGTTCGCTTACTCTCAGGTCATTCCTCTCTGATTTCCCTTTGGTTATTCCTCCAAATGAACGCAGGCTTTTATGTCGAGGAACAAGAAATGACCCTCTGATTTCCCTAAAACTATTTGAGAAATACCTACGAGGGAACAAAAATGAGCAAGGATTTGCAGGAAGAATAGCCATCCCTGAAAATGTCCGGTCGGGTTTTGACGGTGTCTCTCGTGGACGCAGGGCTCTGAGGAAACATCTCACCCAGTCAGATATGCGTCGAGCGGCCAGGAAACCTCACCTCCCGGTGCGGATCAAGGTGGCCCCTCCTCCTCGATCCATGCCGCTCCCGCTGCCGCCCTCCAGCACCAGCGAACCCATCGTCCTGGAGGACTGAGGGCTGCGTGGGCTGTGTACCAGGACACACAGGATGCCATACCATTAGTCTTTATTTCCCCTCTTTACAGTGTCATTCTTGTTTTTGTTTCCTCACAAAACACACACACATTGATTTGACTGTGCATTTTAAACACAGACACACACACACACACACACACACACACACACACACACTCATTCTGGGCTTTGTATTATTTTATTCCAATTCCTGAATAATGATTTTTCCACTCTATAAAGCAACCTGTTTTTAACTGTGTAATTTAAATGGAGGTGTTTCAGCTCCTGAAGTGATGCTGGTGATGAAGCACATGTTTTTTTCCCTCCATGTCTCTGTCTTTGTGTAAATATATACATTGTTGCCCGGGGCAACGCCGACGATGTGTGGTGACAGCGGATGCAAAGGGGGTTGGCAGGACAGATCCAGCGACTGGCCCGCGTGACGACAATGTGCCCTTTCCACGGTGAAGCCGCTGCCGCTGACCTCAGGTGGACAAACTGTAGTGTCCGTTCAGAAGGTCCGAATCGATCTCCACGCCGCGTCCCGGCCAAAAGGCGCTTGGACTTTGTTTCCCCCGGTGGAAACCAGACCTCCGCGGCGTGGGACGGTCGCACGGGCGTACTTTCTGTCCGCTCAAGAGGCTGTGGATTAGCTTCTCTGCGGCAGCGCAGGTTATCCCAGCAAACCTTAGTGTTATCGGAACATCTTGCTGCAGAGCTGCACACGAAAGCACCAGTGAAACCACGCCACGCAAAATCTGTTTTTTTCACAACACGGAAATCGGAAGAAAAGTACCTGAAAACATGAAAGGTTTCAGGAAAAACCACATTGAGTTGATTGGAAAAATAACAACAGAAAATGAAGACCCAAAGTAAAGGTGAAGGAGTCTTTTTGTGAAAGCTTCTCCTGTAAAAGGAAAGTTCCTGCGGCTGAAACTCTGCTGCTAGAATCATCTTACACGCCTCGGAAATCTTCACTCATGAAATTGCAAGAAATTTTGTACCAAAAGAGATTTTTTGACTAAATCTTTAAACGCATAAATTATTTTAGTAATTATTTTTTGCTAATTTGGTATTTTATTGTAAATTCCCCTTTTTTGTTTTCAAACTCATGTCATTTATTTTACAAATGACTTTGAAAAACAAGGACTTCTCAAGAACTGGAAAGACACGACTGTTCTTTTGCTCAGTGTTAGGAAAGCTGTTCGATCATTCTGATACCCATGAGCTGATATTCAAATTGCTTTCAGATTTTTTGCTTTATTTCACAATCATCAGCAAATCACCTCAGATGAGTACAAATTTGCAGAAAAAGACCCCCCCCCCAAAAAATGAATACAATTTAAAAGGTAACAAAGTTCAGCTCACCAAAGTGTGGATCCGCTGCATGTTGTCCATCATCTCAGTCCAAAACCCAACAATCACTTTGCTGTCCTGTCCTTTTAAGACTGGCCATGGATTCTCCAGTCCTTCGCTTTTCCCTTTGCTTGAATCATTCACCTCCCGACGACCGCTGGGAAGCGACCCCGTCCATCCTAATCACTTTGAAAAACGTGTGGACACGTGTGTGAGACAGTGTTTGACGCTGCGCTGAGGTTTGTCCTGCACTTTCTCAGCCCATTCGGAAGTTAACAAGCGTGTGCTGTTAGCGCCGTCAACTTCCCCACGTGTTTGAGCGAAGTATCGTTTTTATTCCCTGAGGTTGTCGCCGCGGATTCACGTGGCCTAACGTGTCCGTCACCGTGACGACCACAAGTGGCTTGAGCGTCCTAAATCAAGCCATAAACACATGATGTCACGTGTCTGAAGGCTGAGTCGCAGCTGGCCGGGTGGACAAAACCTCTGAAAGAAGCTGGAGTGTGTGTGCACGGAGGGCAATCTCCGTCACAAGCGTTGCTCCAAATATCTCAAATCTGACCTCCCAAGTTTTCCCTCGGACAGCAGATTTGGCCTCGGAAAGGTGCGTCCCGCTGGGTCTTCGTCCTCCTCCTTTACAACGGCTTTTGTTAGAGTTGATGACTCACGGTGACAGCTTCGGAGTGTAAACGACATGACATGGATATTTTCAGTTTGACCGATAGTGTTGCCGATAATCCTCGGCCTTTCGTGACTGGCCGGAGTTGCTTCAGAGGCTTCGGTCGTTCGGAGGTGGCGGGGTCGCTCCGTCGCTCCTCTGCTGAACACCTGCCATAGAAAATCAGGGATTTCAAAAAAGAGGCACGTACGACGATGTGTTCAACAACTACAGTCGGTTATTGATCGCGCGATCGCCCCGCCGTCACTTTGACCCATTTCACCCTTTACTGACCCACCTGAATCCGTGGGCCGGCAAAGTCTGGCAGGTGCCGGCCGGAGATCTCACTTCATTCTTCGTTTCTCCTGGAAAGCTGTGGATAGACGTCTGGAATGTTCCTCGTGGCCGTCTCGCCATCCGGTGAACCCGGCGGTGACGTACAACATGTCCACCTTTCGTTTCTCCACGCGTCTTTCTTTGAATCCCTGAAAGAGAGCGACACAAGTGCTTGGGCGATTTCGAAGCCTCGGGTTTTCCTTAGTACTACAAGGGTCTTCTCAGCCGTTGGGTCCCAATGTGGGCTCGCTTCAATTACTCCCAAACACAAGGAATTAGAAGTGTGAGTTTGTAGCAGATAGTCTGTGTAAAAGGAAAAGTGGAAAACTGGCTTTTTGTTTTTTTTGTTTTTCCAACAATTCAAGCGTGTTGGCTCTGCTCCGTTGCTGAGGAGATGCTGGAATGAGCGCGGCTGTCCTTCGTGGGCTCGGGAAGGCTTGGGACTGATTGAAGGGGGGCTGCTCATTTTTGTATGGAGAGACAAACATGCTACGATTGAATCTTTCTCAAGTGTTTTTTTTCCTTTTTTTTATTCTGATGTCTCTGTATCCTTTAATGTATCTTGATAAGGAAGGAAATAAAGATTTTTTTTCTTCGTGGTCAGAATGGTTTCTTCCTCACATCTTCACCGTGCAACGGCTCAATCCGTCGTCCTGTCAAATTCATTTGATTCGGGACCAAATGACGACTTCACGCTCCCTCTGTAAATTGTCTTCCACCTCCAAATAAAGGGGACTTCAAGTCCAACATGCAGCTAGTTTTATCTGACGTGTATGTAGACATGAATTCGGGAACAACACCTTATCGGTCTTGCACTTGCAAAAGAAGTTGAGAAGAAGAGATCCTCTCATTCCGTCACGTCCGGTCAGACGGACAGCCGGGCCCTGACCCCAACCTCCACGCCCAGTCCGGCTCAGCAAAACCCACGGGCCGAGAGGAGCGTGGGAATGGAACCGGGCACTTTCAGTTCGCGCTCGACGGCTGGTTCGTCAAAGGGCCTTCGCTGCGTTGCACAGGGCACCCGCGGCGGCCGCTGGCAGTGATTGGCCGAAGGCCTGCACGAGGCGGGACGGGCACTGAGGGATCGGACGAGCCGTCAGCGCCAGCGGTCACGTCACAAATTCAAATTCCACCTCCGTGTATTCAATGATTTCATTCGGTCCGAACACAGTCATGGCTTTGTAATTGATCTTTGCAGATGACATTGTGACGAGCAGGGATGGAGGAACATCGAGAGGGGTGGAGGTTTGCTCTGGAAGGGAGAGGAATGAAGGTCAGTGGACACGTGTGTGAAGGAGAGGAACCCAAGCGGAGCGCTGAGGCTACAGGGGGCGGAGATGAAGAAGGTCGGAAGACTTCGAGTACTTGAGGTCACCAGTCCAGAGCAACGGAGGAGAGGTGAAGAAACGGGCGGAGGCAAGTGCCGGGGGGATGGATGAGTATCTGCTGGAGCCGAAGAAAAGGTGTAGAAGACGGCGATGAGACCGGTGAAGTTGTCTGGTTTGGAGACATTGAGGAGAAGATCAGGAAGGAGTCCATCAGATGTAGATGCTCTGGAGCAGGTGTGGACAGAGAAGATCTGGCCGCAATGATGCTGAGGAGGTCCGGAGGACCCGAGAGGAGCTTGACGGACGGAGCGAGAAGACATGGAGTCCGAGGAGGAGAGGAGCGGTCGGGGTGTGTGGCGCCCCCTGCAGGGCGCCGCGGGGGCCGCGGGGGCCGCGGGCCGGAGCGCACCTGGGGCCCATCAGCGGCGGCGGGAGGACGGCTTATAAGCCGGCGGGAGGTGCGAGAGGCCGTGCCCTAGCCTAGCATAGCATTACGCCTCGAGCGCGGACCGGTCGCAACCATGTTCGAGGTAAGTCGAGTCCCCGCAGGAAGGCACGCGCACCTGGCGCTCCCAGGGGCCGCGCCGGGAAAAAAAAACACGCATGGAAACCAAAACAAACTGCTGCTGTTTTTACCCGTCAGCGCATCTGTTTATTTCGACGGTTGCCCCGTCAATGAACGGAAGAAATCCCCTCCTGTATCCGGGCCTCTCATTGAGTTCCTTGCAACGCGAGCCGTGTGTTGTCTCATCCGCTCAACGCCGAGCCTCCGCTTCAAGAACTGCAGTGCTTGCGAGGCACGACACTATTTGTATTCCAGCTGATGGATCCTCAATGTTTAATTTAACCTATCACAGATGTTCCCTGACTTGCATCAACCTCTTCTGTCCTCCACCTGGAGGCTTTCCTAAGAGAGGCTGATCTGCTCAGCAGCGCGTTTGGGGTGACAGGCCTGGGAGCGCTGCTTTACGGGGAAGCCGGTGCTCGTTCTGACCCTTGAGCAAGGCATCGGGCTCCTCCTGGGCTCCGGGTCGTCCACCCTTCCACACCAGCTGCTGGAGCGAAGCCGCCCGCCTGCGTGTGAAGTCCCATCGAGATGAAGCTTTCTGATGCAACGCTGGTGAACTAAAGTTCTGTCAAGGACCTGCGATTGTCCGCTCTTTAGTGGTTTGGTGTAATCGGACTTTAGCTAGTCGTGCTCGACGATCGGCGGATGATCCAGATTGCATTGATACAGCTTCATCTGTGAAGTCGGATAGAGGAGCTAAATGTTGTATTTCAAATGCATCTAACTTGAGGCTGCTTGAAATGAAAAGATGTAAAGGAGCAACTTGAGCTTTTCTTGTGAGGACGGGTTTTTTGTGTGTGTGTGTGTGTGTGTGTGTGTGTGTTGGCGCGGCCGCGTGAGTTGTGGGGTGGCTGCGCGGGTGTGGCTGAGTGAATTTTCTTTTGTCTC
>CAAKHD010002713.1:0-10767 GCA_901007705.1 Fistularia tabacaria | reverse complement strand
CATCATGTGGACCCTCTTGTCCAACACCAGGCCGAGACTAATTGGTAGTTGTGTGTAATAAAGATGAGGACCAATAAAATAAAGAAACTCTTGTTTTGAAATCTGGATCTCGTTTGTGACCAATGCGCAACTCGTCCCAAGTGGGTCTTCATGTTCCCATCAAGGGCAGTGATCACTCAGTGTTTCTACCATTGACTTTGACACTTAATCAATCAGGATCGGGAAATAAGAATGGGAAAGAATTGGTTTGTAGGTTCGGGCGGCAGTGGTTAGCAGAGTCCTCCCCTGTGGAAGGACCCTGGTTTGATTCCCATGGGGGACCTTTCCGTTTGCATGTTCTTCCCGTGTCTGTATGGGTTTCCTGCGGGTTCTCCGGTTTCCTCCGATACGCCGACTTTCTTCTGCAGGTACAACCAACCAGATCAGGGTCAGCTTGGTAGCCTAATACGGGGTGAGGGTTTGACTGACACATTGAAAAGACAACAGACAAACAACTCTCAACTCTTTCCTCCTGCATGTTAGAAGCTGGGATGAGCAGCAGCCTCCTAAGAAGGACGGTGCTGACGGAGCTGAACTCCTCCACCTGCCGACTGCAGGGACATTTGGCAACGTGGGCTCAGGGTGGATCACCGTTGTCCAGTTTACTCCCCGCTTGGCTGTTCATACGTACTTGAACATGTGATGGGACTACTTTTTGGCAGCGGCTGGGACTCGACTCCTGCTACCCTCATATCCTCCATGTCTCCTCCCAAGTGGCGCTCGCCTCCCACCAGCTGTGAGCATGCCTGAGACACCAGAGCAATGGATTGCAAAACATTAAGTGTGATCACTGAAAGCTGGAAAGTCACAAAGCCACATATAGAGACATACAACTCTTAACGCTCTCATTCACATGGCATGTGATAGACGTACATCAACTGTCACCGTGCAACAGTCCACAATATCTGCCACGCCAACTGTAGATGATGACCACGGTTGCTGCTTAGTCACTGGAGATTATCGCCGAAAAGCTGCCCTCCGGGGACCAGTCCATGGAGCAGGTATCTTAAACAGTTCAGTTTCTGGCCCTTTAGATAAATCGTGATAAATGAAAAATGCAGTTGTTTCAGTGTCTTAACATCCAGCTTGTGATATTAGACAAACCACCGTCTGACAGGACCTCCATTCTTCATCACTCTTCTTACATTTTGAGGAAGTCACCGCTTGGGAAAATCTTCTGTTTGTTTTCAGATAATGGTTTTGGCTCCTCCCAAAGAGAACATTGAACCTGAGGCTGGGTGAAAAAATGCTGCATTTCCTCGAGTTCCATGAAGCAGGAAGAAGGAGTGGGCGTGAGCGCTGCCATGGTTTTCCCCTCGAAACCGGTTCTCATCTCTTTTCGCTGCCTCTCTACTTTGGTGCAAGGTTTCAGGAAGTGAATGGAATAATTCTGTTTTTCACAACCTTGCCTTTCAGGGTGACCTTGTGAAATGCTGGAGGGAGAAAGAAACTTTGAGTAATAAAGTTTGAGGGAGTGAAGGTCTTAAAGATGTTTAAGATGTTCAATGAAGCAGCGCTCTTCAATAGAGACTCCAGAAGTGACGAATGGTGGCAAGAGCCTCTTGTAAATGCAATCCCCAAATTATATGATTTCTCTGACACCGTCTACCGGGACTCAGTTTCGGGAAAGAGTCCTCAATTCCTCAATTAACCTACGGGCCGCTTTTGGAGAGAAAAAGGAAGAGCTGGAGGCTTGGGATAACCCGTGCAGGAGAACATGGAGGACACCAATGGAGGAGAGCCGGAAGACCCCGTATAAAGAAAACCCAGTCCATCTTGCACCTGCCTTCCAGCGCTCCTTTTCTTTTGCCGTGTCCGCTTCCACAGACACATGACCTGATCCAGCGTACGCGGAGTCAAGAGAACATCAAACAACTGTGGACAAAGCCCGACAACGAAAACAGACTGACGCACGATGCTTTGCCACACCAGGACAACCTGCGGGTATTTTGTCTTGGCCTCTTGGGTAGTGTTACAATCAGGGGTGGTTTGCTCCTAAGGGCAATCTGGACGATGACCCTTCTATGAGTGAATGGTCAGTCCGCTGTCGTCAATGGAGATGATTTCACCTGTGAACAATGTTAGATGTGTCTTCCTTGTACCTTATGCTTCTAGAAGTAACATCTTTGTGTTTATGTCACAAGTCATATTGCCATGTCACTATTTACAACACAAATGTAAATTGTGACAATTGTCTTGACAACTGTGAATTCACCTATTTAATGGCTCACCATAGTCATCATTGCCAAAGTTGTCCCTCCTGACAATTTTGTCGGGAGCCGCCGCTGGTCACAATATAACTGGACACCCGCCAACATACTACTACTTCGACTATCGTCAACTACCCCTTCTGGGACTTAGGCCACCAACAAGAGTTCTCCAAGCATCTCGGTCCTGAGCCAGCATCTCAAGCTGTCCCCAAGTGTAGCCCATTTTCTTGGCATCTGCCTCCCAGTCTCTGCGCCAGGTGTTTGGTGGTCGACCTCTCTCTCCTCTCCCTTGGGAGTTCCACTTGAGGGCTTCATCTCGATGCGCGGTCTTTCCGGCTTGGAACACGGTCCTTACGTTCCGTGTACCGATGGTGGTTGTAGCCCTGGTTGAAAGGATGATTGTCGGCATAGTGGCTTCCGGGTGCCTCCGTCTTTCACCACCCTGCATCATAAGTCCTTATGACGAAGGTCCATCTTCTCCCCTGGGCGGGATATCATGGTTTACTCTTGTTTGCGTATCTGTAACAGGTAGCGTTTTATGGGGTGAGGTTGAACCCCCAACCTGGAGGACCAGGTGTTGCCTTTCGTCTGACATCTACCCAAAAACCTGCCCGGCTTCGTAAGACCTACCAGGGGTAGAAGCCCGGCCGGTGTAGCTTCCTGGGTCATGGAGGTACACAAGCCTCCCCACCACGGCAAGGTAGCAACACAGAGGGAGCCAAGATGGAGAACATCAATGACCCCGCAAGAAGGGTGTCCTATCCAGCCTTGGAACATTGCTTTTCAAGATTTTGCACACGGAGCACTTGCAATACAGCCTGTGAGGCTACTGGGGGTGCGCAGAAGCAAAAGCAGCCTGTCAGAGCCCTGCAAACACCCCGGAGTCGCCGGCTGTCATCGATCCATGTCTGTATCCGGGATGAGCTGCTTTTTTGTGGCTCCGGTGAAACGGGACCAGCAGAACGGAGGATTTCAGTGCTTTTCCTTTGGATAATTGTTCACTTCAAATGATGGGGACAGACTTGCAATTCTGCTTTGCTGTAAAATGAAGCGCTGAGTTTGTGTAATGTGCGTGTGTGCAAGAGTTACAGCTTCCTGGATCGTTGCTGATGATGGTCAGCAAGGAGTTTGCCCTGTAGGCCTTCAGCAGATGATTCTCCAGAGCGAGCAGGTGAAAGGAAAAGTAGTTTATGAAAGAGACAAAATGAAAGAAACACGAGTCTAGGGGAAGTCCAAAGGGCAACGAGAAAATGTTCCTCCTTGAAAGTGAAAAAAGGGAAAATCCATCCACTCGATGGTCTGTACTTAAAGAGGGACGTGCGCGGTCAGACTCATGTCATTGTTAAACCGAAGCTGCCCAAAGGTTGTTGCCTGGAGCCAGTTAGCGAAGACCCCGCAGACTACAGATGGAGTGCAGTGAGTTGCTTTATTGCCATTGACTTGAAAAAAGAATCTGATGTAAAATTTCTGCTTACTGACATGTTATGTTGTGTCCAGAAAACTGATCAACAAAATAAGACATTCTCAATAAATGTGAGAATTTCGAAGGAGTTTTATCAAAGACTGTCAACATGTGTAACAGTGTTGCGTTTGAGGTCACGTCATTGGCAGCTGTGCCTCCGGACTGCGTCAGCTTTTTGCTTTTTGCTCCGTCCAGTGGCACATTGAAAGGAGCCATTTTGCGTTCGCCTCGGTATGCAGTGAGGTGGGTTGTCATCCCAGGCTGTCTCTGGGTCATCTAGGAGAAGCACCGTGATTGGATGCTCCACTCATCCCGCTTGACGGGCACGATTTAACACCTAGGATCCTGAGACAGGTGGACTGGTCAAGGAGCTTGCTGTGACGATGACAGCACAGCCCTGTCTGTGAGAGCAGAGAGGAAGTGCAGTCCTGGTTTATGACAATGAATTTGCTTCTGTCCTCAGGGGACACATATGACCTCCTCTGGAGTCAGAGTGAGGACTTGGCCAAACAGACGCTGGATGTGCCCTTCCTGCAGCACATGCAGCTCGGGGACCTCCAAGGCGAATATTACGTGGCCTTCCTGATCCAAGACATAGGCTACCTGGTGAAGGTCACTGCCATGCTGGAGAAGATGGTTCAGAAGGTGACGACCCCCAAGGACCTAAAGGAGTTCATGAAGGACCGATTCGAGAGCTACAACAAATACGCCATTGCAACACTGAAGAAATTCAACCTCGGGGTAAAACAACATCAGAACTCTGTCCTTCACATTGTCATATGGGAAGAAGGTCACATGAGTAATCTCTGCCATCTTATTTCCAATTGTGTTTCACGGTAGTATAGAGGTCTTCAACAGGTCTTCGAGTCCGGAGTGTGCGGTGCTTATCGCAGTGTCGTCATTTGTGTTGGATGACCAGTCGGTGGTGGGCCATCGTCAGGCGCTCCTGGACACTTCTGGTCCAGCTGTGCTGATTTTTCGCGCAAATTATGGATGGGCCACGGGTCTTCCTCCTTTTCCGGCTACAGTGCCTGAGGAATCATCGTGCCGCGGGCTCGTCTCTGTCACGGAGGCGGACTTGTCCCCAGGGCATTGACTCCGGTAGGAGTGTATAACTGAGGAGCAAGTCATTTGGGACGTCACTTGCCCTAGGCGAGAGCACGCTTAAAGCCACAACGGCATTTGCAGCTTATTAAACTGTCTGGGAGTGGGCCATAAGTGCCTCGGTGTGCTCAGGGCTCTAGTCTCCGGCAGGCTAACACAGGGATACAATTAAGTGAATACAAGTCATACGGGACACTTGCTAGCTACCAAACGGCTAATGACAACTGAAGCAGTGTGTCTGTGGTTCAAACCATACGATCGTAACGTGCTAATACACAGCTAAGACTGACAGAAGCCATGTTTACTTTCACCATTTTTTCAGTTAAAAAGAGCTTTTTAGATGGATATCTTAAATAACTCTTACTCGACTGCCTCCGTGTCTCAGGGTGTGTCGGAGATCATCCCGACTCCAGCCATGAAGAAGTACCTGTCTGACTACGAGGACGTCATGGAGGACCAGGAGCCCATTTACTTTGCTGTGGCCCTCCTGCCCTGCGCCAGGCTCTGGTTGTGGCTGGCCAATCGGCTCAAGGAGACGACCTGCAACGCCTACTTCACCTGGAAGAAGGAGAACATGGACGGCCACCCGGAAAAACACTACAAGGAGCTGCTCGACAAGTACCTGACCACTCAGGATCAGATCGAGAAGGCCAATGAGATCTTCCGCAAGCAGATGCAGAACGAGCACGATTTCTTTGCATCATCACTTATTGGGAAGAAGTGAATTCTCGGCTTCCAGCTATTAAGTTGAAAACACAATTCTGGCGGCATGACATTTAGTGCATGAAGAGAATGAGTGCTATGCTATAATTACATACATTTCCCTACACAACTCTGTGTATTCTCTGTGTGGGTATCCAATCACCTTGCATTCTTCTATCTGCTGCTTGGCAGGTGCATTCTCGATTTCCCAAGTTGTTTCGGTCAAGTCCTCTGACTTTTCCTTCTGATTCGTTTGAAATAAAAAAAAAAAAACATTGAGAAGTTCATCAGTTGCTAAGTGTAATGCTAACCTAGCCACATTTCATCCTATTCATTCATGCTCGCAGTGGCGATACGACTGCAAGTTGAACTTGTTTTCACTGCCCGCTTGGCTCATTTCAAGGAGTGCCCCTCTTCCCTGGAATGATAGCGACTGCTGTCACAGCGTCAGACTGCACGACAAGCCGCTCACCTCTCTCTTCTGGTCTTCCCTGCGCGCACAAACAGTACTCGAATCAAGCTCAAATCTCAATAAAGCTATCATTCATCACACGCACCGTCACCGGACTGGTCGATTCTGTTTAAACTGCCCAAAGACGGCTTGCATAACGTCACCGGGGGTGCAAGAGATCAAACCCGGCCTGCTTTGTTAAGAAGAAAGAAAACCGTTGGGGTGATCATCCCAGATGACGGCATGGTTCTCAGGTGTCATCGCGCGCGGTCTTAATCCAAGGGTCTAAGTTTCCCAGAAACCCTCTGGTTTCAAATGAGGCTCAGTTTCAGTCGAAGTTTCAGCCGTTCAGTCAGTGAGTGAGGAGGGCCTCCTGCTGGTGTCCTGGACGCTCGCGGCGAACGAACCGGTCTTCATTCAAACTTGGAATGAGATCTTCGGGCACCGACTGGCTCTCTCTCCGGCTCGTGGGCGATGTCGTCCTGACAGCCCCGTCGCCTCATAGCCTGAGCAATTTCGAGGAAATTGGAATGCGATACTGCGATCGGCACCTACAAATCCGAGGCCGCGGCTGTGCCCGAAAATCTGTTTGATTGCCCCTTTCGGACCTTATTGCCTCCGAGGAGGAGTCTCTCGTTCATCAGTGGCGAACGTCCCATCGCAGCGGGCTTCCGGATTCTTCTCTGGAATCTTGTCCAATATTTCGCCACGACTGCATGATCACATGACACTGCGATGCAATCTTGTTTTGACGTTTTACGAGAAGTAAGTAAGAAGAAGACATGATGCAACGAGTTCCCTCCCATCTGCCCACAGCAGCTCACAGCTCAGACATTTCCTCCCCACTCGTTCATCTTGTAAGTCCACCTCGTTCACACTCATCCCTTCGTCCCGACTCGTCTCGTCTCCGTTCTTGTTCTGTCGTCGGGAACTTTAGACTCAAGATTCAAAGTGTTGATTGTCACGTGCGCAGGGTGGAAACGGGTTTCCCGGCACAATGAAATCCCTGCTCTGCTGTCCGCGCAGTGCATCTTACAAAGCGCGGCTTACAACGTTTAGGCGCAAGGATGAGCGCAGTAAAAATGGACAGTAATTCCATGTGTCGATGAACGTGTGGGAAAAGAAGAATTAGAGTCAGTTGTTTTTGAACCCGATGGCGGACGGTTCGAACGAGTTCTCCCGTCGCTTCGCTCTGCATTTCGTGCTCCCTGTAGCTCCGGCCGGAGGTTGAGAGTGCGAAGAGTTCATGATGAGGGCGGGCGTGGTCCTTGCCGGTGGAGGCAGCTCTCCTGCGGTAGATGCTCTGCAGAGACGGCAGTGAGGTTCTCGTGATCTTCTCTCCGGACTTCATATTTGCGAGGGGCGTCTCTTCCCCGTGCTTTTACTTCTCGATCTATTTATCTTTTCAACGCTTTCGTGCGAGCTGATTTCGTCAAGAGTCAACGCGGTGGTGCGACGAACTGTCCGGACATACCGCTCGCTTTACCCCACGAGTTCCTGGGGCGGCAGAAGTATCTGTTTCAACTTGAACTCGATCCTAACGGGCCCTGATCTCAGTATGATTTGAGAAACTTCAGCGAGAAGGTACTCACGTTGTGTTCACTGACCAAACAAACCACGGGCAAACGTGTCCCCCTGTCATCGTGCGGACGGTGAAACTCTGATGAACAAAAAATCCGCGGCGGACGCCGCCCTCTGCTGGGGAACACATGTAACTACACCAACATATCACTGCATGTCCCACGGCTTTCAAAGCCCAGTCGGTTTTCTTGTCGCCATGGAGGAGGCGCTTCTCACACATCGATAGGTATCTTTTAACTGTCTGTCTTGTTTACGTTTACCTCATTTTTATCGATCTTGTTATCGTTGCGCTGCTGTGACAAAAGAGTTTCCCCTCTGGGGATCAATAAGTCTTATCTTATCTTATCTCAGGTGCACTGTCACGTTAAACTGTCAGGTTTTGGTCACCACATGGACGGGTGCGATCACAGCTGAAGCCGGGAGGGTTTCCCGAGAGGCGGGGTCGGCCCTGCGCTGGTCGCCGGCCGATCGCAGGGCCACATTGTCAGACCAACAGGCGTTCGCTCGCTCACTCGTTCAGGCCGAATTTTTTTCCAGTGAACCTGCCGCATGTGTCTGGACTGCGGGAGGAAACCGGAGAACCCGCAGGGGAACCCGCGCAGACACGGGGAGAACATGGAGACTCCACGAAGAAAGGTCCCCCTGGTCGGAGTCGAACCGGGGTTCCTTCGTGCTGCGAGGCCGCAGCTATAACACTCCCGGACCACACCGCCTCCCAGGCCCTCAGGCCCTGGGTGAGAGGCCGCACCCTTTCGTGTCCGCCACAGTAGGATATGTATACAACTACTACTGTCGCCCACTACCCTTTCTGGGGCTCTGGACGCTAACAAGACCTCCTAGTGCATCCCGGATCCTGAGCCAGCATCTCGAGCTGTCCCCAAGCGGAGCTCACTTTCTCGGCATGTGTCACACCCCCCCACACACACACAAACACACACACAGGACAATTACCTACGTTCATTTTTTCGGAACTGGTTCTTTCAGAAGCTACGCTATAATCACACGCATTCCAGAGGGAACACAACCTCTGAAACACAAAGAAAGTCATTGAAAAACCTCACCCTTTCACACAAGCAGAGACTCTCATTTGAATAACAGCGGAGAAAATCAAACAATAATTACAGCTCTCTGTATTTGCAGGACACACCTAACGGGCCACCGCTTGCACGCATATTTTTTGCTTGAAAATAACCTGGCGGCTCGTAGAAAACGCCGGTTGATGCGAGGAAAGGTGTTCTTTCTCCACGGAGGCAGCGGACATCTTCGACAACTGACAGTGACGTTTCAGCTCGAAAGAACGCGTCAAAGTTTATTGGCCGAACATTCGTGATGTGCATGAAGCGGCCGGTGCCAGCGGCTCGTCGGTTCGCGGTGGCTTGTCAGTTGACCGGGAACAAAACCTACGCGGTGCCGTTTCTCCGATGATGCTGGAAACACGGGTGAAAGCTGGGTTGTTTCTCATCCTCCTCCAGTGAAAGATGATTGGCGTCCGTCGGCCGTGACACCTTTTTTAGCCGTCGGTCCACTTCTTTTCTCTATTTCTGACACTGATCTTTTCCTCTGACCCGGCAGAATTGACCGCTCCTTCTGTCGGTCACACCTTCATGAGGGGTTCCAAAAAGTATTTTCTGGTTTGTTTGCACGTGTCCTGCAAGTACCCCAGTCTCCGTGTCGGAGAAATGCCTCTTCTTCGCCCTCTTTGAGATGACTTCGGAGAGGGGAAAAGTCCATACGTGCACTCTCAAAGGGACGGCTGCTGTCATGCACGGTCAAATGGAGGCATTTCTGAATGCAAATGAGCCTAAACATGCACGAGCGCGGTCATTCTTAAACAGGTGGGATTTATCAACGTACCGGCACAGATTAACGATGTTTTTTGTCCTCGATGACGTTCTAAATTCTAAAGTCGCCCGAAAGAATTTAGAGCCTTTTCTGTGCACAGTTATGGCCCCTATGCTCGCCGGAGCGGCTGGAGGTGTGCAACCAGGCAGCTTGTAGGTCTCGGATGTTCGGAGAGGGAAGGCCGTGGCCTCAGGACACCCCCTCCGGGTAGGAAAGAAGAAATAAGAGACTCTCCGGATGACGCGGACGGGCAAAAGTCCTGCTCCAGAACAAGGCGATAGCAGGTTCATGGCTGGTTAGGCACTGAATCACCAGCGCCCCCCACCATGAGGCAGGAGATCTGCGTGCCTCACTGAGTGGCTGTTCGCAGTCGTTTTGTGATCGCTCAGCACAAGAAAAAGTAACACACAGGCAGCTGTTGACAAAGGAACACTGTAGGTTGGAAATGTAGTTCATAGAGCCAAAGTGTTCAAACATTTTCATAGCGACGTACAGAGAGGCGGATGCGGTCTTGGTGCAGAGCATGACGGCAGTCAGACGTGCGGTGAGGCTCAACAGTCCCTGGCCTCACCGCGCGTCTCTTCTCAGTATTTGAAGGGTAAAAGTGAAAATCCGGCCATTTTGAATTGAAAAACAATCTCAAACTGGTGAAGCGAAATGAAAAATACCTTTATCGTGCAAATCACTGGCAAATAGAACCGTTTAATTCCTTTTGACTTTTATAGACGGCCTCTCCTGCCTCCCCTGAACGCATGTCACTGCTCAGAAAAAGGATGGGAGGAGCGCATCCACAGGAACGTTTGTGCACTTTACTGTCACACAGATACGATAACTGTTGGAGAAATATATGATCATGTTATCACGATGTTACTCCTCGCTCTTCCTAAGTCCCGTCTTTCTGCCTGAAGTATTAAAAAGCAGGCAGTTGTCTCATAACATTCCTGCTCTTGTCTACTTGCGCTGCACACAATGGTTGATGGATGGAGGTTTACTTCAGAAGAAAGGGAATGTACAGCACCAAGACCGAACATCATTATCAGAAGAGTGAGAAGAGCTGGAGGCCAGCCAGACTGACAACGAACACAAGGCTGCCGCGCACTGGCAGCTGGAGGGAGGATGGTGTCAGGCGGTACCTGGAGATGACCACGGCGGCACAACACTGTCTCGTTATAGTGTTGTAAATCTCAAAACGTTGTTGTTGTAATTTCCCCACCCTTTAGAGCTGCAAACACCCCGTAACGAGGGACCACCCGAAGGAAAAAAGGAAATAAAAGAAAGGTACGGAGAGATGTGCGCCAGAGCGGTGGGAGAGTGTCACTGGGCACGTCTCCTTCCGTTCATCCTCGCAAGTGCAAGAGTACTGTTGTCCCTTGTCT
>CAAKHD010002711.1:4348-37360 GCA_901007705.1 Fistularia tabacaria | reverse complement strand
GGGGTGTCAATGTCCGGTCCCGGGATTAAGGGGAAAAAAATAAAAAATAAAATAAAAAATGCGCTCAGGTACGCCGCGTTCTTGAAGTCATTATTTTGAGGAAAAAAAGGAGGGGGGGGGGGAGAGAGGAGGAGGCTGCAGCGGATACTACTTAGGGGCTCTTGAATGCGGTGGTAGTGGCGGCGTCTTCCCCGGGCAACGCCGTCCTCTCTCCTCCTCCTCCTCCTCCTCTTCGCCCCTTCTCTGCTCCGGCGGCGCCGGCGGGGGAACGCGAATCGACCAATCTGCGCGCGGGCCGTCAGCTGATTGACGTCGGCGCCAGCCAATCTCGTCACAGCTATGGGCGGATGTGGGATTTAGCTGTTCCGGAACAGAGACCGCTAGGGGTACAGTGAAGAGGACTCGCTCTGTCATTTATTTAAAATACGTCACGGAGAAAAATCCCTTCAATCTCTTCGTGATAAAGTTTTTTTTTTTTTTATTAAACTAAAAAATGAGGTAAAATTAACATGATACCAAGCAGATCCAGAACTGTGTGGAATAGCAAAATCAAATTAATAATTCCCACTAAATAACTAAATACATCTAAATAGCATAAAGAAAGGAAGAGGGTACATATACAGATAAATATATTTAGTGCATGTGATAGTCTTCAAAGATTATTTTCACTCACACACAAACACACGCACACAAAATCCTACTCAGTGCAGCCCTGAAGCATCTGAATGAGAAGAATAAGAGAATAGGAATTAGAAATAAGAATGTCTTTTATTGTCATTATACTGAATGCACAACAAAATCGGATGGCTTCTTCTTTCAGTGCAGTTAGCCATACTTAAATACTGATACATACAAGATTAAATCCGACAAGACAACTGTGCCAATTGATTCGATAGAGAAGACAGCTCTGTCGTCACTGAAGATAAAAAATAAGAATATAAAAATTAAAAAAATGTATTGCACAGGGTGTAAGCAGATATTGCACAGAATATTGGCGAGTTCACATCTGCATCCAACAGTTGTCAAAGATCATCTTGAATGGTAAATATCTCCATAAATATCACCATGGGAGATATTGCCAAAAACAATGTGGCTTACAAAACACAACTGACCTGCATGCTGTTAGATAACAACCATATTATGTACAAAAAGTCGTGCATTTGGGGTAACTGGGTAACATTTGGGGTACATTAGAGAGGAGATCCTCCCCCTGACCGAATGTCATAAATTAAAATAAAAAAAGTAGGTTAAATCTGCAAGTTTGTGGTTTCCCATCAGGCCTTCACTCTTTCCCTACATTTACATATACAATCTTTGTTTGGTGGGTGGAGCCGCTGAAGTCACCTCAAGCCCGAATAACTGTTTGACAGCTTCGTTTAAAACGCTGCCTACCACCGGATCAGAGATTCCTATCGGACTATTTGCATTTATGCACCAAAACATTGATTTGAATTTAAATCACGCACGTGAACATGTCCTGTTTTTGCACACGTTGATTCCCTGCCCTTTCAACGACATCCAGTTCATCTCAATTAGGAATTGAGAGAAGAATAAAATCAAATAATTAATCTCAAATGTAGATTAAGAAAACCACACAAAAGATATCCAAACCATCCAAAATAAATCTTATAAATTGATGAGCTCTCGTAGTTTTTTTGTTTTCAATACTTGTGTATTTATGCGGATTGAAAACTATGTCGACGCAGTTTAAAGATAACATCGTGCAGCGCTCTGGCACTCTCTACTGGAATCACACTCTTTTCTGTTTTGGGTCGAATTCAACTTCTTTCTTTCCTCCTGACAGCAAGCAAACAGGTCACAGTCAAACCAGATGAGACGCTGAATACTTATTAATCTGTTTGAGATTGCTGATACACTTCTACGATGTGAAAAAAAAAGTATTGGAATTGTGTACGGTTTTACACATTTGTTTTATATGGTCACCTTCTTAAAATAATTTCCTAAGTCTTTTTTTTTTCAATTTTTTCAGATAAAAAAAACTGAACCATATGTTGAATAAGGAGTTGATTTACATACACATTATATATTTCACATATTCTTAATTCTTAATCAAATAATGACTAGGGCAATTTATTTTTTGATTGCTTTTTTTCCAATTTTAAAATCATATCCGATGCAAATCATGAATTATCAAAGTGGTTTTTACTTCATTGCCTGTTTCTTTCATCGGGAAGCCAGCAGGAAAGAACTTGCCCTCAGAAGACACAAAAACACTGGGTCATATTTTGAATATGGAGTTGATTTAGTCCAAATATATATATATATATATATATATATATATATATATATATATATATATATATATATCAATCAAAAAATGACACAGGTTATTATTTTAAGAAGGTGGCTGTACTTATTTTACGATAATTTTTTTGATAGACATATAGTATATAACACTTAAAGTATTGAAGTACTTCTTATTTAACTTCCTGTATCATTATTGTTATTATTGCCAATCTTACTATTATGGATTATTACCTAATTTACTTGATCAGACTTTGCACTGTGCGCTTTTTTTCATGTACTGTTTAATATGGTCTTTTCCGGTTTCTGTTTGGCCCCCTTATCAGTACAAGCTGTAACTGTCAACCGAAGCTTAATTCCTCGTAGGTCTAAACAGATTCTGATTATACATTGTACGCATTTCCACAGAAACCCGAGTCATCACTTTTCCAGTTAAGATGGTGGATTTCATAACGCTGCATCGTGCTCAATTGGGATTTCCGGGCCCTGAATGAAAAAGCTTGGGTATGAATCAGGCGTAGATGTTTTCTTCTTTTCCTTTCAGCTTTTCCCTTCAGGGGTCACCACAGCGAATCAACATTCTTTATCTAACCCTATTCTCTGTATCCTCATCTCTCACACAAACTAACTTCATATCCTCTCTCACTACCTCCATAAACCTCCTCGGTTTTCCTCTTGACCTCCTGCCTGGCAGCTCCAATTCCAGGATCCGTCTACCAATATATTCACTATCCCTCCTCTGTGCATGACCGAACCACCTCAGTCTGGCTTCTCTGACCTTCACTCCAAAACATCTAACATGCGCTGTCCCTTTGATGGACTCATTCCTGATCCTATCCATCCTCGTCACTCCTAAAGAGAACCTCAACATCTTCATCTCTGCAACATCCAGCTCTGCCTCCAACCCTTCATCACTGTCATGGTTACGTAGATGTTTTATTACTTTTGCCCAAAACATGAACATTATCAAGTCGGGTGTTTTAATTTGGGGAGGATGGGAGTTTATACATGAAGCACCTCAGTGAGGGAGACAGGTGTAAATAGGGACGCCCACTATTACGTAATATTTAGCATATTACATTTATTGGGCTAAACATGAAAACAAAAGTAAATATTTGGGTGTTGAGTGATCAGGTAGCGAAGCACAATGCTTTGAATAGATGTTTTGTGAGGTCTTCCTGTTTATACGTCCTATCTTTACGTTTCCATTTAATTTGTGCACATTAAATATCCCTTTGATGATGCTGGAAGTGTATTCACAAAAAAGTAATTTTATTCTCCCTCCCTGTCACCATTTTTCCACTCAAGAGTGCTTTATTCACAAATATATTGTACTATGTCATCTCACAGATAAGTTGGAATATTTCTTTGGAAACTGACTCATGTATGAGTTTTGTTATTGTTGTAAACAATATATATGGACTGGCTACTGGGAATTGTGACAGAACCTTTATAATACTCCCTGTTTGTTTCAAGCAGCAGAGTAACATAACAACCGCAGTAGTATCAAACAGAAATAGAAACTATCCATTTTAAAAGATATATTGTGCAGAAATCCCGCAAGAAAAATAAATAAATGAAACTAATGAAGAATAAGCAACACTATTCCTGTTCTCCACAATGTTCCTGAAGAATCTGGTCATCTTTCAAAGCCTTTTGCTATTAAATACCATGCAGATAGAATCATCAAACATCAGGAGTTCACCTCAAAATTAGTTTTTGTTCAGAATAAATCTGACGCAAAAAATAAAGCAGTTTAACAGGTTATTAACTCTTTAGAAGACTGCAATAAAAAAAGAAACCCAAGGCTTTTCTGAATACCAAATGAAGTGTGGGTCTCCAGCTCTGTGCGTTCAAGACCAAAAGTTGTTGCATGACCACAAAACAAAAAAATTAAAAACTTAAAAATTACAAATAAGGAGTAAAATTCTCATATTGCAATAACAGCTGCTATTGACCTGAGGCCTTCGAAAACTGGGTAACAGCTATTTGGTTTTGTCATCTACTTAAAGAAAGATTTCACAATAGTTCGTCAGCTGAGTTGTGATTGATGAAAAGCTACATGTTAATAACAGGAACACATAGTTGATAAACATCCTGTGAGATAAAATGTGATTCTGGAAGAAAAAAAAAAAGACTCAGACTAAAATAAAGAAAAGATCAGCATTAAGATAGTCACAGTGGGACGTAGTGGTAATATGAGCCGCCCTCCAGAGGGTGGCAGCAGAGTGACGATCCGGGATTAATGGCGTCATTAGACCACGAAGAAGAAGAAAGAGGAAAGAAGCCGGAAGACATACACCGGAGTGAGAGGGGGTATCACCATCCTCTTTTCACTGATGAAACAATTAAGATTGTCAAATTGAAGGGTTAAGAGAATCCGGGAACTTCCGAGGATGCGAGCAGACGCCGAAACGAGCGAACGAATTGATGGGACGGTGAAAGATTTGATCGTTAACGACCAAATCACGGACCGGCTGCGCGGATGCTGGTGTTTACCGAATCAAGGCGGAAGTGACCATTAAAGGACTCAGATGACAGTACCTCCAGGCAGACCAATAAAGAAAGGGTCGTAGAACGGGATGCTATCCGAAGTTTCCCGCCCCTCCAGGGGACCGGTTGCCCCCCGGCCCGGGTCAGACACCGTGACCTAACACCGGCCAAGGAAACACTTCCGGTTCAATTGTAGGTCGGCTGTCACCGCCTCATTGGGCAGTCTCGTCCACGTGATGCAACTGCTGTCACGTGACAAAACATAAACACGAGTTTTCGAACAAATTCAGAACGCCCTGTATTTTTGTCTGAAAGGTGAACCCCAATTTTATTTCTGACATTATTCCTCTCTGTCATAGATGGGTCAAAATAGTAAATAAGAAATTGTGATTATGGCAGTTAGTGTCGCCATGTAGTGGCTAATGTACACTCATTCAAAAAGTTGAAATCTAATGGACATAGTACAAAACATTGTGGAATCCCACATTTAATGCTCAGTAAGAATAATAATGTCATTATTTTTGTTATCCCCAGAGTTCCATTGTAACTGTCCACCAACAAGGAAGAAGAAGACTGCTGCAGGGGAGGTCTGACAGGCAGCCTCAATAACAAGCAATGCTAAAACAGAAAGGTTCGCAACTCGAAAAACCTCAGATGGACCCAAGCATGAAAATGTACACACCGATACATCCAATCAATTCGAGTAATCAGTTGCTTCACTGTCATTATAGATGGATTCAAAGATTCAAAGTCATATGTACAGTCTGGAATCAGGTTTCCCTGTGCAATGAAATTCTTATTTTTCTGTCCACAATGAAACCAGGCCGGTCAAAAATAAATAAATGAATAAATTGTAAGCATTTTATTGCAACAAAATGTAAACCAAACAAAAGTAAGCATATAAACAGGATGTACAAGTTGCAAGAAAATGTACATAGGTGGTGCATGGATAGAAAGAGAAAGTGCATAGATTGGTGAATTCATGACAAATGCAAAACCGTGCTAAATAAAGAATCATCATCTATTAATTCTCAAACATGAAGTGACATCCAACCTGCTTTTGCTGCGCTCCTGACATACGTGGTTCAAATTATATTTCAGGCCAGAACCTGGAGTAACCGCTGGTTCAGATGTACCTCAATGTTAAAACACAAGGTTTTCAGAGAATGCTGTCGCCTACAGGGGTAATCTTTGGACAGTCTGAAATAAATGTCATGCAAAAAATCCAAACTTTCTTATTTTTGTCTTATCGGCTGTGATTTACATTTCAATATTAATTTTTATTTTTTTTCCTGTCTTTGCTAGTTCTTGTTTAAATGCACCTTGACTCTGAACCTGCTGCAGCGACGCTTTTGTCTCGTGAACTTCCCGGGTTTTGCGTGCAGAGATGAAAAATATATCATACTTGCAGAGCCAAAGTTAAAAAATAGAGTCAAACCCACAACAACTGCTTTGTGTCTCGGACGGTAGACGGTTCCGAGCAGATCTCCGCATGCATTCATTTTTTTTTCAACGATACTGTCATTTTTGTATGTCTACTGCTAAGTTTTCTCCAGCGCTTCACCACACAGTGCTGTCTCATCCATTCCATAACCAAGAAAGTCTTTTAACATCTGTGAATAATTATAACCCCGATAATTGAACACTGAGATTGTGGCAGGGTCCGTCACTCAGAGAAGTCCCTACATATCTTGAGCTTTTATTTCCAGCTATTTTAATCCAAGAGCTGGCGATAAGCATTTAGCAAAAGTTACAAGAATTAATTTTGTGTATACTTCAACATACAAGCCAATTTTAGGGCTGATGGCCTACGTTATTCCAAAAAAAACTACAAGAACTTATGATATCCGGTCTCAAAATTTCTATCAATTATCGAAAGGTCAGGACTGACCTGGGGGAGAAAAAAAAGCCTTCAAGTTTTCTGCCCCCCCCTCTCAGTATGGGTACTAAGCTCATTTTAACATATTTTAAATAGCTTGGAGGCTGACACATCGGCGTGTAGATGTTTTAGCCGGTCTGAGGTGATGAGTCTGCTCAATTTTTCTCTCCGAAACCTTTCGTATGTGCACGATTATGCGTTTGATGTTTGCATTATGGCTCATCTCAGAAAAAAGATCTTTTTTACTGGTTAAATAAAGGTTAAATACATTTTTGAAAATGATTGGTGTGTTATCCTCTAATTCCCCTCATATATCGTGATTTGTCTTCCCGTCTATGTTAGCTGTGCACCACATTGAGAAAAAAGCCAGCGCTTCGGGGAATAAAATCATAATTTCACGCAGAAAAAGTTGAATTATTACATCGATGAAGTTAGTCCCAAACCACCACAGCTACTGGAAGCAGCCGTGTCAGCCGCCGGTTCAGCGTTTTGCCGTGGTCTTCTGTCCCGGCTCGAATTTCAAAGCTGGAATCGGACTGACGGTGTGCCCCCCCCCTCCCCCCGCCCCCAGATGTCAGGAATAGGGGTCATGACATGAGGAATTCTGGGAAGCGAAGTGACTTCGTCTCCCGATAAAAGTTGGTATCGCACCGTTCGTCTCGCCCTCTCTGCTCCAAAGAGGTAATTTTAGCCCTGACGTCGGCTTGTTAAAATGAGTCCTGCGTTGTCAAAAGGGTGGAGAGGTTGGTGTGTGTAAGTGTGTGTGTGTGTTAGCAGGGAGTACAAATACAGTCCTCTTGAGTCTGTCCATGTCTGTGCGGGTGAATAGAGAGAGGGAGAAGAAAAAAAAGTCAAGAAATAAAACCTCTATCGGTATTAGAAGGGACGCGGGGAGAACGTGCTGGCTCACCTGGAGCGGTATCACGTGACCCTCTCACAGGTAAGTGCCTGAACACTACGCCAGCATGGTTTGGATCTTGTGTGTGTGTGAATATGTTCTTAAACACGGAAGGCTTGCAGGGATATCGCCCTATGGGTTGATTCCTAAGCACAACATCTCCTCCCACGCGTCTGCACTCCTGACTTTTAACGCGGTCCCATCCACCCACGGCCCTGTGCGCAGGTCCTCGCATATCCCTTCTGGCTCTGACTTAGCTCCCATCCCATAATACGGGATTCTTCTCCGGGCCCCCGAAAAAAAAAACAGGCTGCAAAAGGAGTGGGTCGGCCCTTACATTCCTCATGTGGCTTTGCACCGCTCTCCAGCTCCTCCTCCTCCTCCTCGCGTCTCTCCTAGATGGTCCAGATGTCCCATCACAACCCTGCTCTCCATCTGGTTTTAAAGTGTTACAAATACCAACGCCATGCCACCACCAGCCTCTTCCACAACCCCCCCTTCCGTCCGATAGGAAAGAATTTACAAACTTGATTTTAAGGATATTGAGAACTGTGGATGCCAGAGGGTTGTTTTTCCTTTTTTTTGAAAGGCTGGTTGTAGTTTATCCCGCTTTGACCATCGCCAACTTTATTTTTTCATGCATTTATTGTGTACTCAAACCATGTGAATGGAGCGAATATCTTATTTTATTTCGTTTCATTTTATTTTTACTCCATTTCATTTCATTTTATTTATTTCATCCATCCATCCATTATCTACCGCTTATCCCACACTTTAAGTCGAATAGAATAGAACTTCATTAATCCCAAAGGAAATTCTTTTGCCGGAAGGCTCTAAGATTACCTGCATTCTTTCTTTTCACTCAAAGAGTCCACCACCAGCCTCTTCCACCTTCCCCTCCATCCCATACGAAAGAATTTACAAGCTTAATTTCAAGGATATTTGAACTTTTGATGCTGGAGGAATGTTTTAATTTTCTTTTCTTTTTCTTCTTCTTTTTAATTTTTCGGGTTTTTTTAATTAAACGCCAACCATTTGAATGGAGGATTTGTTTTATTTTACATCGTCTGCCGCTTATCCACTGATCCCACACTTTGTGTCCACCTTTTTTTTTACTTTTTTTTTTTTACGCTGAACCGATTTCAGGTGAAAAATTACATCACCACCGTCTGGAAATTATAAGAACCAGAGAGATGTTGAGTTTCTGGCCTTCGGCCGCAGAGGTTTCATCACTCCAAAGGGGGGGGGGGTTAAAGTCTGAGACAAATGGAGAGACGAGAGGGAAAACATGATGGAGGGAGGTTTTGAGGAGAGCAGCATTTCCAGTAATCACACTGAGAGGGAGGTGTTGTACCGTCCTCCCTTGTTTTCTCCCGCGTCTCAGACATAGTCCAGGTGACATGGATGGCAAACACAGCCGCTCTCCTCCCTCGCAGCCTCAATCCGCGCGCAGGATGTCCGAGGGGGACGTCCTGGTGCTGCCTGCCCCAGCGTCGTCTTTTCCAGACTTTTCCAGACAGGAGCGTCGCAAGCTCACCAGGCTCTACTGCCAGAACGGAGGTCATCACATCAGGATCTTGCCTGATGGCACCGTGAGCGGCGGCAGGCGGGAAGGCGACCCATATGGTGAGTTTCCTTTTTTTTCTTTTCATTTGTGATAATAACTTTTGTAAAAAAAAAAAACAGGTTGAGGATGATACATCAGCCCCAGTTCCTATTATTTAGTGATACCCAGCAGGATTGTAATTAGGTTGAAAAGACAGTCAATCCAAATTTTTGTTGCTTTATTTATTTATATAAAAATGTTGCTCACTGATCCAGTACCTCACATCTAAAAAGGATTGGCAGGCTTTAAAACTTCATGTATGGAGCAACAGGGCTATTAAGCTAAATATTCAGGCTATATTTTTACATTTTATACTTAGTTTTTGGAGTAGGGTTGTAATTTTATCAAAATTCAATCTTATTCCTATTTTATTTGTTTCTATACATCCAAGCTTTATATATGGAAATAGAAGTATATAAAAAAGAATGCTCAGGCCATTTCGCATGAATGTCCTCACTTATTTGGACGCCTCCACCAGATGAACCTTAATGTGCGTGCACGCCCATGTGTGTGTGTGTGTGTGTGTATTACAGACACCCTGCAGGTGAAGGCTGTGGCTGTGGGAGTTGTCGTCATCATCGGTGAAGCCGCAGGAAGATACCTGGCCATGAACAAAATTGGAGGGCTTCACGGATCTGTAAGTTGATCAACTATGTATGTATGTATGTATGTATACATACATATATATATATTTTTTTTTCATAAATATTTCTATATATTTTATTTTTTATTTTTTTCCAACTAGGCCAAGTCTCTACGAGTGAATAGTTTTTTTCACTGCAAAGTTGCATAAAGGAGTTGAGAGCGACGGTATTGCCCAATCCTCTCAATCATGCAATACAACTGTTTTTCTTAGTAACTTATGAATAAGTCACCAATTCCCGCAGTTGTTTTTCCTGCAAAGGCTTTTTCCAAACTGGAAAATCACAGCTTTTCTTTTTTTTTTATTCTTTCCAGTCACCTGTAAATCCCTCCAAGTTGTATTTACAAAAAAGACACAGATTTGATTTTATCCCGTCTCCATTTTTAACGGTGCAATTTCCGTCTTATGTGTATTCCAAATATAATTACGCAACAGGTTTTAAAACTTATTGACTAAAAATTGCTGTTTCCCCCCCTCACGCCCTCTCACCTGGTCTCAGCAAGCACTGACGGATGAATGTTACTTCCTGGAGAAGTATGAAGAAAACCACTACAACACATATTGCTCTCAGAAGTACAACTGGTACGTTGGGCTGAAAAAGAACGGTCAACCCAAAGCCGGGCCGGAGACCCACAGGGGTCAGAGGGCAATCTTTTTCCTGCCAAGGCCAGCAGACATCATTTGAAAAGCACAATGTGCTGAGGGTTACTTCATAAGTACGGGTACGATGCGCCAATGGAGGCCGAGGTGGACTCCCCGCTGTTAAATAGTTTAAATTTTAACATCATTCCTCACTTCGCAAGCAGAAGGGGGGAAGCAGACGAAATGATCAACGCAGGTATCGGATGCACAGCGAAAACCGAAAAATCGGCGATGAGTAAAAATGGTATGAAACACCGACACATCCTGCACTGCAATCTAACTCTAGTGACACATGACACATCTAGTGACATATGTTTGAACGTTTTTTAATGTTCTCGCTCCAGAACAGAAAAGGTATAATACTTTAACTGCCTTGCTCAGGGCAGAGACTGAAGAGTATCATCTATTTGTATCATATTATAATTTATAGAATGTTTAGTTTTATTATATCATAATATAATTAAAAAAACAACAGTATGTGAATGGTAAATATCATTATTATATAATTATTATCATTGTAGTAGTGTTTGATGTACATAAAGTTGAAATGACGATGTGAAGGCTTACAAGCCGGTTTTACCTTAATATGGGTTACTGTAGTATACATTGTGTCCATTTGAATGGGGACTATTTTTTATTTTATTTTGATTTATTTATTTTTTTAAAACATGTTTTTATGCCCAATAAATACCCGTACATATATCACTTTCCTGAAAATGTTACTGTAAATTAAAAAAAAACTGGTTAAATCACTGTTGTGAAAATCAATGTATTCATATAGATTTCTCCTTGCGTTCCCTACCAGAGAGCCATCTTAACAAACATCGAAAACACAACGTGATATTTATGTAATAGTTGCATTGAAATGTATAAATAAATTGCAGTTGTGTCTCTGTCTGTTTTTTGTCGTCACTTGTAAACGTCTGGCGTAAACATTCGGACATGTCCGAGACATAGTCCTCATCTCAAAACAAGCACTGGCAAATTTTGGCCACAAGATAGCAGCATTGTTTCAGATTTAGTTACGTTTCTCCACAGTCTGGTCTTGGAGGTTTCCTGTCTTCTAACTTCGTTTATTAGTCCTGGCAGAGTGTTTGGGGAAAAGTAGTAAGTAGATGTAGTAGGTACATCTAAGACACCACAAAGCCACCATCTGCAGCATGTTATTAGCCTACTGTTTCAGGGTGGGGGTTCGTGCAAAGAAACCTTCCAGCCTGCTGTCTGCCAGCATATCCTGCGTTCTGAAACATATCTACTTCACGATCATTTGAGAAATGTTCAATTTAGGGGAAGAAATAAATGAATGAATGCGTTAGTGCATTAGATATATCTTTATTCCCTTTCGGCGGCTCCCTTCAGGGGTCGCCACAGCGAATCATATGCCTGCATCTAAAGTATGTAATCCTACCCTCTGCCTCCTCTTCTGTCATGCCAACAGTAGAAATATATTTAAGTTTAGTCATTTAGTACAATATCAACATCATGATTTTACAAATAAATGCATTGGTATTAATTTGTGTATATTTTGTTTATTTGTCTATTTGCTCATTTTTTGATTTTATTTTAATTCTATTTATTTTATTTTATTTTATTTTATCCCGGATGTCAGTTGATTTCATCTAGATAACTTATCCTGCACTCAGGATTCGGGGGGAGGATCCTGGAGCCTATCCCAGACATCTTTCAATCGCATTTTATTTTATTTATTTTAATTTACTTTATTTTATCTTATTTTGTTTTATTTTATTTTATTTTATTTTATTTCATTTTTACTTTACACAAAGTGTTGCAGAATCTTTCCTCTGGCTACTTTTAGCAAAGATTATTTTCAAATTAGTTGACTTGATCAGCTGATCAAACCATCGTCTACTGGCCCAAAATTCAGACTCAGCCAAGCAGATTTGAAAGATTACAAGATTACAATGCTCTTTTAACAAGCGCTGAGGTTCAAGGAACCACTAAGTGGCTGACTCTAAAATCCCTTCAAACTACTGCACAAGAGGTGCTGCTTTCCAACGTAAATCATTGCAATTATAAAGATGCCAAAGATGATACCAACTGAACCAAGAGAATGACCCCTATTCACCCATATCAAGTATTTTCACTGTAGATTTTCGAAAGCAACAGCATTCTTCGTCTAATCCCGACTTAATGTGTAACAGCTGAAAACAGAACATGGCCTAAAACATTGTTTCGGATGCCACCATGCCAGGAAAAAAAGATCCTGAAGGAAACGCTGCAGCACGGCTTAAAATGTTTGGGAGGTTTAAAGCTGATTCGTGGTTCCAACAAGTTCAATATAATTGCCGGATTTATATGGAATTGGCAGAAAACCGTTACAGTGAGATTATGACTTTTCCAGGCACAGAGAGTGTGACAAACTACTACTTTGAATTAAAGAATAGGTCAACATTTTCCGGTGTTGTAAAAATGATTTGGGGGGGGGGGTCCTTCTGCCGAGGAGGTTCACTTTCATCGCTTTATGCAGGTTTTGCAAAGAAAAAAAGTTTTAAAAATCAAAATGTACAGGGCTGATCTCATGGCGGAGAGGGGCTTGTGGGAAAGTTCACATCAGACCTCCATGTATTCTCCAAATTAATAAAGCAGTAAACCGTCGTTTCTCTGCGCCACTAGTCTTATATTTTCACATTTCTATAGGTTTTGCTGCAAGTACATAGCATGTATATATATTTAGAGAGAGATGGAGAGAGAGAGAAAAAAATATGTATAAAGATATATTTTTTGAATCAAAGAAGCCAAAAAGTACCTGTATAAACTGCGATAGGAGGAGGTGGGCGGAGCCAAATGGACTTAACCAATCACAAGCTGGGTCTCACCTGAAGCTAAGAACTATTAAATACATAAGACTACTTTTGATTGTTGTTGGAGGAGTTTGTACCTGTTCCTGGTTGAAAAGTGGTGCTGCTTAAAATAATATGCAAAAAAAAAGACAAATAACAGAAGGAATAAAAGGTGAAGTTCAGCAGACGAGTGATTGTGGGTTTCGGTTGGACGAGAACCGTTTCCTTGCAAAACGGTCATCAGGAGACGGACGTTTGTAGACAAACATTGTCTGTTACGCAACCTCTCCTTCTTTCCACCAGGCTACCCTATCAACTAGCGCCGCCGCCAGTGTACACACGTGCGCGCGCACACACACACACACACACACACACACACACACACACACAAACCTGGTTGGCCATTGGCCTGTGGGGCTGTGCAGGGCAGGAAGGGAATCATTCACTGTAAACTGAACAAGGACTGGCTTCCTCTGGGAGTCCCCTTGCCTGACAGCAGCCAAGATCCCTGCAACACAAACCATTCTAGCAGACACACACACACACACACACACACACATACACACACACACACACACACACACACACACACACACACACACACACACACACACACACGTTGGAACTGGGACACATTCTCATCTGTTACTCCTCTCTTTCCCCCAATTCCATCTTTTACTCTCCCTTCCTGTCCGTCTCTCAATTTCCTGCCCCTTTTAACTCCCGTCTCCGTCTGATTGCTTTCTTCTCATCGTTACCCCCCCGCCCCGTCTCTCTCTCTTCCTCTCCGTCTCCCCCCCGCCCCCATCCCTTTTTCCGAAACCCGCAGACAAGGGGTATGTTTGGCCAACCAACCCAAAGTAGCACACATTTTAAATGTACATTTTGGGTCATCCTCGTAACGATGGATCGACGAGGGAGTCACGAGGTGTTTTTTAGGTTGTTATTTGCTTCATCCGCACTCCTTCGCTACTTTACCGTTCAAACAGGAACTGGAGCAGAGGCGTGCGGGGGGTGGGGGTGGGGGGTGCACATCCGTCAGCTGATCCATCTGGAAATGCTGACGGTAAGATGAAGGTGGAAGGAAGGGGGGAGAGGGTTGCATTCTGAGGGTCCGGAGATGCTTGTGGTTGGCCCTCCAGCGACTGTTTTCCTAATAGATGAATTGTGCTGGATAGACAAATTCTGTAGGGGCTCCAAACACGCAGCCTTCCCTCAAAGTCGGAACGGACATCAACTTTTTTTTTCTTTTTTTTTTGCTTTCGTAACCGCCGCATTCGGAGAAGATGATTTGTGATCTGTGGAGATTATGAAAGGTCAAGATAAATGTCATTTGAACTTCCAGTGGCGTAGTCAAGTCAAGTTAAATTTTATTTTCAAACAAATCAAGCCAATTTTTTGCACCGTTACAGTAAAGTCCATCCATCATGCTGCAACTGTATTATATACTATATACTGACTTTTTTTGCCTTTAAATCCACTTCATTGTCTAACCTGCTATCCTCATGCTGCTATTGTATGGTATTAATTACTGACTGTTTTCTGCACTAAACTGTACAGAAACCTCTGCTGTTCCTTTCTTCATTCAAATTACAAATATTTATACATTTCAGTTTTTAAGCTGTTACATATCTGTCATCCTTTCACCTCAGTACCAGTAGATTGTATCTGCATGCACTTAATATTTTATTATTGAATGTTTATTTTGGATATTTTTGTTTTGTTAATTTCATGTCACCGTGGGAAAGTGAAACGTCTTCTCGATTCCTCTGTATGTCCAGTACGTGTGGAGAAATTGACAATAAAGCTGACTTTGACTTTGAGCTGTCTCATGATATTTCACATTAAAAGCCAGGCCACCGCAGTAACCCGATGTTTACCCCATGAGCAAGCGCTTGGCGAGGAAAAAATGCCCCTCGGAGGATCCGAGCTCAACGCGGGCGGCTCTCTGTCCTGACCATTTGGGGGGAGAAAGAGAGAGAAAGAGAGAGAGAGAGAGAGAGAGAGAGAGAGAGAGAGAGAGAGAGAGAGAGAGAGAGAGAGAGAGAGAGAGAGAGAGAGAGAGAGAGAAGGGCAGAGATAGAAAGCCAAAGTGTGATAGAGTCATTAGCACAAAAGCAATGCTAGCAGTTTCAAGGTTCCAATGACAAAATACAATAGCGGCTACAATATACTTCAACATATCCTAACACTTATCCAGCCAAGACTTCCCTCTCCAGGGATACTTTGTCCAGCTCTTCTGGGAGGATCCTGAGGTGTTCCCAGACCAGCCTGGAGACATAGTCTCTCCAGCGTGTCCTTGGTCTTACCTGGCCTCCTCCCATTTCGACATACCCAGAACACCTCACCAGGAATACGTACAGAAGGCATCCTGACCAGATGCCCGAGTCACCTTATGTGGCTCCTCTCCACATGGAGGAGCAGCATCTCTACCCTGAGCCCAGATGGCCGAGCTCATCATCCTATTTCTAAAGGAGAGCCCGGACACCCTGCGGAGAAAACTCATTTTAACAGCTTAGAACCATGACCTTGTTCTTTCAGTCACGACCGTAGGTCACAAGCTAAAATGCAATGTTTGAGACCCTGTGCCTCTCACCGGGGGGCAACTCCAGAGCAGGAAAGAGAGTAACCCCTCTCAGGAGGCCTGGTTCCAGAGCCCGAGCCGTGCATCGAGGTGAGTCCGACTATAGCTAGCCAGAACCTCTCAACCTCGTGCACTAGCTCAGGCACCTTCCCTACCAGAGAGGTAACGTTCCATGTTCCTAGAGCCAGCTTCTGCTTACACTGCACCCGGCCCCCTTGGCCCCTCCTATGAGTGGTGAGTCAAAGGGAAGGGACATCCACGAGCCCGTGGGTCCCTTGCATATAGCTGTTAGCTTAGCTCAACCGAGTAATACAAGCTGATGAAGAGGTCATGGACTTATAATAAGCTGGATGTGCTCAGAAAAGGTTTGGACTATTGAAAAATAAAAATAAAGAAGAAAGAAAAATCGGGGTGGGGTTTGGGTGTTACTTCTTTCCTTTTTCTTTCCTAATTTTTTTTTTTACAAGTTGTAGGTAAAAAGTTCTGGACAACCCCTCCCCCCACTTCATTGCCTGAAAGCGCGCATGCTAAAAACAGCTCCGCATTCCATGCGTTTTGAACACCAACCTCTTCCGGTGGGACCCGGAGAGTGGCGGCGGTGGTGTTTGCGTCCGACAAACAGCAGACTTTTACAGGAGGATGTGGTAGCTCTCGGCCTCGCTCAGCCTCCATTCACTCCATTTCAAATAATTTATTTTGGCCACAGACTTTTCGTAATCTTAATCCCAAGCAAATTCGGATAAAAAACACAGACACGTTCAAGTCTTGTTTTGAACATTGCATTTCCTATCTTTAATCCGGACTATTATGTTCTCCTGATTTGATCTAAATCTACATTAATCCTTTTTTTTTTTTTTTTTTTTTTTTGGTGACGGGCTTACTCCTTCCCTGGTTCCCCAACATCATGTGACAGAGCCCAGACATTGCCGTTGGAAAAAAGAAGTTGTTTGTACCCTCTTTCATAAAATGAAGCTTGGCCACAATGTTTTCCTAGCCATAACCAAAGGTTTTCTTTTTTTTTTTTTGAACATTACATTGCAGCGGGAGCAGCTTGTTGACTCCTGTTCAAGTTGTATTTACTTAAATTAAAAATAGGATGTTTTTCCAACTCTACAACCAAGTGTTTGTTTGTTTTAATCTAAATCTCATCAGAATTCAGTTTAATTATTACATAAAGTTTTCTATGCTGTAAAACGACGCCAACACCCATTGGATCGAGGTTTTTTAACTTAGGAATGTTGCCTGTCCGCCGAAACAAAAGGATTCCATCCTACGTAATGTTGATCTTGTTGCTGTGACATTTGGTTATTTCACTTAAATAGTGCAGAGCCAACCAACTGCGCACAGTTTTGGAAAGGGTTTGGGGTTAAAGTATGATGAAAACAAGGTTTCTGGAGAGGAACTCCCATAAATCAACAAGTTGTCTAAAGGTCCAACGAGTGTTTGACTTTCTTCACGTGGCATTCAACTGGGTTGTCGCCCAGATGACCCGTAATATCGATTTCCAGTATTATTGGAGTAATGGGAAACTGTATTGCGTCAGCATAATGGTCTTGTGATACGTCATGTAATGTTACGAGGCACCGCGAGAAGGTCCTCGGTTGGATTCCGACAGGGGTTTTTTCCTGTGTGGAGTCTCCACATTCCACTGGGGTTGGTTACTTTTGGGTTCTCAGGTTCCCCTCCAAGGTCTTTTTGGAGGGGCTGGCGTGGGGACGGTTGTTAAGTCTTTGACCAAACATCCCCAATTCAATTCCCAAGCGCCTCCTAGCCTACTGAAGTGCCAATGAGCAAGGCACCCCACCCCAACTGCTCCAAAAACCTTTGCTTATGGTTCATCTGTGCAGTCGTCCACTTTCGCTGATATTGTGCTGTATTTATGACTGAATAAGACAGAATAGAGGGCTTCACCTTCTTCTTCTGGACAGGTGTTTATTGTAGACGTTTGGGCATCCCTTCGCTGAGAATCGAAAACTGTTATGGCACACGGAAAGGGTTATTTTTAGAAACATTCATAGACACAGTCAGGACATAAAAAGATTTTATAGCCCATTGTGGCAGCTTGGCCAGCTGATGTGTCCCGCATTACACCGCATCCTTTGGGAAACACCACTCAGTTTCCTCTTTCCCGAGAACACGTTATGCTGTGACGTCTTTTGGTGCATTAAACAAAAGGAAAAGAAAAGAAAGGCGTACTTCTGAATTTTTGTCACGTCAATAAAACATAAATTACAGGGTGTTCGGACACATTGGACAAAAGAAGCCAAAAAGTTTGCTCAACCGCTTACTTTAATCTGTGGAATTTTTTTTTTAGATCGCAAAAATGTTGATGTAGAACTACAAATATGTCGCCTGATTCATCTTATCCTCTCATTTTGTATTTTGGGGGGGGGCTTAAATCTTTGAAATAAAACAGCAAGTTAATTAATAGTAAAGTCCACTAATTTCATAAATAAGCAAAAGCAAAAAACAAGAATATGGGCATGTCTACACTTGTATAGAGGAAATGATGCATAGCTATTCTCTGTTCATTTCCCTGGAAGTCATCATGGAATATTTCCTATTCTGGCAGCAAGTGCGTAAGCACGGCCATTACGCCCACTTCTCTCCGCGTTGCAATTCCGTCTCCGCTATGGGAAAAAAACCCTCCAAATTTAACCTCTTATCTCATCCTCTTCCTTTTCCCCTTCCGGTAATTCAAAGCATGAAAATAATAATAATGAAAAAAGAATATACATGTGTGACCGGAGGAAAAGAAGATCTCTAGACGAACAGTGGCGGGCCCTGTTTTTAAGGCGAATACGTCTAATTCCGCACATCCTGGAAAACTTATATGATCCAATTGTGGCCGCGACCACGTCACTGCTCGCCCCTGTCTTATTTTATCCCTACTACCTTTCCTTTCTTTTTTTAGCGCCCGTGTGTGTGTTTTTTCCCCAAACCAAAGGAGTAGCTCTGCCTGCAAGAAGGAATGTCTCATGCAAACTCGCTTTTTTAAGTGGACCATTACGTCCTGACCGTACTAGCAGCCTTCAGAAGGGGAGGGGGACTTGACAAAAAGATGAGGACATACTTTATAAAAAAAAAAAAAAATGATGAAGAAACATGTTGTTACCGATGACGGCGATAAAAAGGCCACATCCGCGCTGAAAATTAGGCTAGCACCAGCCTGGCACTAACTCCGCCCACGTGCAGAGCTTTTTTTTTTCTCAAAGAACCAATTCGCTTTCTCCATCAGGTGGGAAGAGTTTCTTAAACTTGAAATCAAAAGACACCAGAGATTTGTGACTCTCGGTCGCCAATTGGAAGGGAACTTTGGCGAATATATCTTTGATTTCTCGGAAGAGGATTTGACTTTTTCGAAATGAATCATATTATTTTGGTGAAAAAAAAAACAAAAACAAACGGACAACATATTTTTGATCAAATTCATTCGAAAATGAAAAATTCATGGCTTTTCTTTTTCTTTTGAAACAATTAGACATGTATAAACTAGTTTTTTTACATATTTGATGACGTTCTAAATTATCTTTGACAGACCTCACCGGCCAACAACCTAAATTAAAGTCTGGAACCTTCCTTGGAGAACAAACATGACCATCATTTTCTGTTTGGTTTAATATTTAGAAACATAAACACCAAAGACTGAGGTCGTTTCAGGTCATTTCATTTCATGTTTTGTCCAACCTTCGTGTTCTTTTAAGCAAACGTGACCCCTTCATCTCATTTAAAGCAACCGTGCCAGGTTCCAAGTACTGCCGTCCCCGCATTTTTCTTATTCATAATCTTTTTTTTTAAATAATGTCTGCTTTATAAGGGACTGTTCGTAGCGGCCTCCGAACATTGCTCTGCAGCTCCTGGGCGCCATCCGGCGTTCCCGCCCACGAGCGGAGGGCACAGGCAGGTCTTATGGGGACAACTGTGGGGGTTCTTTTTCCAGCTCTTCGGTTATTTTCAGACGCCGAGTTCCGGTCTGTTCTCTCCGCTTCCCCCTCTCGTAAAGATTCTCTCTGTATAATTTTGCTAAAAATGAGGGCCAAGAACTCGCTTTTAAAAAAAGTAGCACGTCCGCTGGTGTAAAACAACAGCGAGTCATGTAGACAGACGTCCGGCCCCTAGAATCGGGAAAAGAATCGACTGGATGTTCGCAATAGATAAATCACTTGGGGTTTTTTTGAACGATTGAAGATTTATATTCAACTTAATTTCTTTTAATAATTAGAATTCCCGCCCCTCTGGTCCCAACCCGAGAGCTCATTTGCCAACAGTCAACTGAACTCGTTGACGCGGTTGGACGCGGAGAAACAACAAACGGCTATTTTTACACGCCATCGCTGCTGAAGGAATGGAGTTAAATCTGTCGGGAATCATCTGCTTCAAGGAAAAGCACCGATATTCAAGTTATTTAAAGTCACAAAGTTGGGTCTGCTAAAGGGTTGTCAGTATCAAAATATAAATAACTTGTTATTAGCGTTTGTACAGTCTATGCGCTTTTTCCAGAAAGTTCATATCCTTCCATCAACCGGTGCAATACTTTTGTGGCTCAAAAATGTTTTATGTCCTATTTTTTTTTATTCATTCATTCATTTTCTATACTGCTGATCCTACACTTGGGGCTTCACTTATATTTTTTTGGACCTTGGGAGGAAACCAGAGAACCCAGAAGCCACCAACGCAAACTCCACACAGAGAGGCCTTCCTTTCGGCATTGAACCAGGGATCTTCTTGCTGCTAACCATTGTGCCACCCTCAGGAGTTCAGTGCCTTGCCCAAGGGAACGCAGACAAGATTTTGACTGTGTTGCAGTTTCGTTATGGGACAGCAGCGGTTTCCATGGATGGCGTTTGGGAGGAAACAAAACCATGTGACATTTGAGGTATTGGTCACTTCTCAGTAAGATAACTGATATAACTGATGGTATTGTGCAAACATTACACCACCTTAACATCATGCTAACAGTATCATGCTAGAATGATAATATAAGCATTTCTGAAGCACCAGTGCATTGAATGCATTGAGTTATGTGTCTCTTGCACATTTAAAAAAGAAAGAAGCATATTCAGTGGAGGAGCCTGTAAAATTATTGTGTTTTGTTTTCTCATTACTTTTTAAAGATTTTTTTGGCTTTTTGTCATTATAATGGGGATTTTTCTATGGAGAGCAAAAACTGTAAACAAGAAATGGCAATGGACAAAGAACGAGTTCCTGTGAGTTACAGCAATTGGAAAATGTCTGAAATTAATAGACAAACTCCAAATAAACATAGAGAATCCAGAAAAAACAAAACATATTCGAAATGCAGAGGAAGAACAAATGACAGGCCGTCTGGTTCTGCTTGCTTTTTTTGGTTTAAACCGTCAGTGCCGGTATCTCAGAGGAAGCAGAAGTGTCAGAACCTGGATGAATTTCAAGTAGAATGAGATCCCTGGCCTGTTCCAAATGTTCACTATTGTAATCGTAAACAATGACTCTTGCAATGGTAGAATTCTTGGAGTGTTCTTTTGGTGCATAAACAGTTTAACATGTGATCGCTAATGGTTATTTGGAAATCACTATTTGTCCGATTGTGCAAATTTCACAAACCAAATCTGTGCGTACGTGTGCATGCATCTCCAATACAGGATTTGTACAACACAAGGCTTTGTTTGCAATTATTTTCCCCAAGTAGCTTTTAGCGATCATTCCCTGTCCTCCTACATTTTCTCTCTGTCTCTGTGTCTTTTCCAAAAACACAAGCTATTCACCGCACACACACACACACACATACACACACACACACACATCTACTTGCCATGGCCTAAGGCACAGAGTGTACAGTTACTCACAGGAAGCGGAGGTATGACATCACCTTATCATCGCCCATAGGAAGACCAGAGGGAGGCGGGGTTGGGGTTGTTGATGCGAGGGAATGAGGGAAGGAAAAGATATGATAGAATGGAGAAAAAGATAACAGCAAAAGATATGTCATAAAATGGAATAAAAGGAAAAAAAGACGGAGGCATCAAAAACTGATCCTGTCAAAGTTAATCACCATCAGGTGCTCACCTCCTCCTGTGGCGTTACGGCACTGAATCAGTTACTGTCAGTCAAACACACACACACACACACATGCACGCAGACGCTTACTTTATATGGCATGCGTTAAAAACAGACCTTTGAAAATAATCACAGCGGTCGTTGCAATAATCCTAGTTATGCGTGCCCTGAAAAGAGGTCAGGTTGAGGAAATAAACAGTGCACTGGGTTTTATTACTCACACATGACCAAGAGTAACCTATTATCAGCACTGACAGGACTATGAAGTCAAGGCTCTGCCTCGAGCACGAGAAATAGGGGGCCGAGTACTTTGATTACTTTTCAATTGCGTATAAAATTATATTGTTGAACAAGCTGTGTGGTACTGGGTTCAACCCCTCGAAAAAAACAGTACTTATGCATTGGTTATTTCCTTGTGTAGACACAACTGGCTTGTTTTGTATTGGTGACACAAAAAAAGAAAAAAAAAATTGCAAAAATATTTGATCAGTTCTTCCACTCCACATGCAGTAGGAAAATTAAAGATTCCTGTTACCATAACAACACCGCTTATTTCCATTTTGTTAACCCCCAATGCTCCTCCTGATGTTGCTAAGGGCTAGCCCTGCTTAAGGGCTCTTGGCTTTTCGCCGAGACAAATTCTCGGGCAGGCGAACTATTAGGTTAGCTGAATGACATTACAGAAAAGAAAATATAATTTTGAAAAAACAAATAAATATATCGCCAAAATAAACTGGTTGCATAACAACTTGTCTCTCAGGCTGTGTCCTCCAGGACCTGTTGTTTGTATATAATGTACAAATATTCAAATCTTAAAACTACGTTAAGGATCCTTTTCAGGTAAAAGATTATAACTTAAATCTAAATCTGGCCGGCACACAATGGTTAGCACTCCCGCCTCACAGCAGGAAGGTTCCTGTTTCAATTCCGACAGGGAGTCATCTCAATATGACATATGAATGCGAGTGAATGGTTGTATGTCAATATGTTGGTAAATAATAATAATATTATATTTTACATAAGGTGCCTTATTCAACACTCAAGGACACCATACAGACATACACATATACATAAGAAAAAAATTCTAATAAAAAGTAAAAATTAAAACAATAAAAGTGACTAAGTGCTTTAAAAAAAGAGTGAATGGTTGTTTGTCTCTTTACAATGTGAGAATGAAAGAGTGAATAATTATAAGTCTCTGTATGACTTGTGAATGTGAGAGAATGGTTGTATAGCTATATGTTGGTGAATAATTATTATCATAATAATACATTTTATTGAGGGCACCTTATTCAACACCCAAGGACACCATACAGACATATACATTAGACAAGAAAAAAACAAAACAAAGAAAATTAAAACACAAATAGTGACAAAGTGGTTTAAAAAAAAGAGTGAAGGGTTGCTTGTCTTTTTATGATTTGTGAATGCTTGTATGTTTCTGTCAGGCTCCTGAATGAAAGAGTGAATGATTATATGTCTCCACATGATGTGTGAATGTAAGTCAATGGTTTAATGTCTATATGTTGGTGAATAATAATAATAATAATAATAATAATAATAATAATAATAATAATAATAATAATAATAATAATAATAATAATAATAATAATACATTTCATATCAGGTCCTTTATTCAACACTCAAGGACAATATACAGACATAAACATTCACAAAATACAGATTTAAAAGAAACAATGAAAATTTAAACAATAAAACTGACAAAGTGGTTTAAAAAAGGGATGAATGTTTGTATGTCTCTATATGCCACGTGAGTGACAGAGTGAATGGTTGTATGCCTTCATATTATGTGGGAATGAAAGAGTGAATGATTCTACGTCACTTTATGGCGTGTGAATGTTAGTGAACGGTTGTATGTCTATTTTTTGGTGAATAATAATAATGATAATAATAATCATACATTGTATATAAGGTGCCTTATTCAACAATCGAGCAGACCATTCATGTACATATTCACAAAAAAAAAAAAATGAAAATGCAAACAATAAAAGTGACAAGAGGCTATAAAAAAAGGGTGAAAACACGTTGCATGTCTCTTTGCGACGCTTGAATGGGAGAGTGAATGTTTGTTTGTCTCTATATGTGAGTGCTGGTGAACTGTTGTCTGTGGAGGTTCTCAGTCATCAAGGTCATTGTGATTTCTTGTCGAAATCTTCTTGTCGTGGCAACATGACTTGAATTTCTTCAAATGAACTGTTGTATGTATATTTGTGTGTGAATGATAATAATGATAGAGTTTTGTATGAGGCTTCTTACTCAACACTCAGGGACACTGTAAAGACCTATACATATTCACAAAATACAGATTTTTAAGAAACAATGAAAATAAAAACAATAAAAGTGACAAAGTGGTTTAAAAAAACAGTGAATGGTTTTATGACTATATGTTGGTAAATAATAAGGATGATAATAATACATTGTATGTAAAGGGCCTTATCCAACACGGAAGGACTATACAGACAATACAAATGTAAAAGTAACAATGAAAATACAGCAATTAAAGTGACAAAGTTGTTCTATATGGTGTGTGTGAGGTTGAGTGGTTGTTTGTCTCGATATGTGGCGCTGCAATCGATTTGCCAAGGGTTAACCCTGCCTCTTGCCTAATTACATGAGTCACTGTAACATTTTTGAACATTTGCAAAAGATGCTTCTCATGAAGAACGAATATTCAGCGGCAGTGTTTTATTTCGACATTATTATAGCGAGCAAATTTACCGGATTCTTTTATTTTTCTCCATCAAACCAAATTACATTCGCCCAAATTTCTTCATGAAATCACTCACGAGAAGGTCTGAGATTTATCCCGAGTACCTCATCCGTGATATTTGGAAAGAACAATCGCTGTTAAGTTTTTCCAAAAGGCCTCACAAAACCAATTTTTTTGTGACTCACCGAAATGATTAACATGGACAAAAAGTCAATTTTCTTTTTTTTTCTTTTTTTGCTGTGTTTAGCAACACAGAGATGAATTATTCAGTGAAGCCGTTGCATGACTCTTCCACAATCTCACATTACATTTACCTAATCTGGACATTAATGAGAATCACACATTTATCCCTTATTATTATAAGTGAAGGCGGGAGTCATCAGAATCCATAATATCGCTGGATACGGAGCGTCCGGATCCACATTTGCTGGGAATCACCTTGACTGGATATTTTGAATTCTTAAAAACCTATATTATAAATTGTTATTTATTGGAATTATGTTATAAAGGATCAATAGATCATGTATTTGTTATTACTTTAATAAGCTGCAGACTAAACTTACTGCCTGATGTTCCTTAAGAAAAATATTTGAAGCGTAACAATAGCTATCATAAATGTCACCTTGTCAGACATGCATGGTCAGAGGTTATTTTGGTTTATTTCTAATGAAAGTATGTGATTTTAATACAGATGCATTCACATTTAGCCTCAGTATCTTTGTGTTTACTCCATTTCTTTTTTTTTTTTTTTGCAATAAATTTGCAGAAACACAGCTATCATCATGTGGCATCTTGCCTCCAACACGGACCCTTCCAAATTTTGGGGCCAGTGAATCATTCACATGGCAACAACCATGGGTCCATAATAAAAAAAAAAAAAGATTAATCCAAACAATGCGTACATATTTAGCATGGATGCTGGGGGTGTCGCAGATTTTACGTTACACGACATTTGCTGTTTGTATGAGTTGCTCCTTTTGGGAACTAAGTTCATGACATGACGAATGTCATAATATTTTGACAATTTAGATAAACGCTCACCTCTGAAAGCAAGTAGCATTGTGGCGTTTTTGTGCCGTCTGAAAATCCTTCGACTAAAAGGTCACGGGTTTGGTTCCTGCGAGGCCGCTGTGTGGAACCGTTGCGTAACACACTTCCGCGTAACAAGATGTGATGGCGCAGGCGTAACTGAGAAATTACTGAAACAAAGGAAGGTCAGTATCGCACTATCGCTAGCAGAATTAATGCTTTTTGTAAAAAAAAGAAAGAAAATGAACACAAAAAACCCTATTGACTGAGAAATGCCATGCAGGAAGCAACAACAAGGCAGCACTCAGCGTGTGATGTTGAGCTATAAATGGATCCCGGTCTATTTATAGATTAATAGATGGATGGCGGCGAAGGGGCTGCAGTTGCTCGCGTGGTCGCCGGGTTTCAATCCTGTAGGAATGTTATCATGTGAACAGCTGTTCCTCTTAAAAACCAAATAAAATGATAATAAAAAATAAATAAACGCAGCCTTTTCCTGTATACCGACGATGTTATAGACCTCTATATTTTGTACCCCGTATGGGAATACGGGATGATATCTGGTTAGTTGTTTTAGCTGCAACCAAAAATACTTTCATGAATGACACATTTTTGTTTTCTGTCCTTCTCTCCATCTGCCGGGTAAACAATTTTCTATCGGTGAGATTTATCTCCAGAGTCTGACCTTTTCCTCAAAATGAACACATCAACGGCGCATAAATACGCGTGCAGTGATCCTTCACGTAAAATAAAACGCGAACGTTTCTTCGTGTTCGTGAGGGATTTCATCCACGCTCACCATGCCTTGTGTGTGTGAGAGATAGAGAGGGAGAAAGAGGGAGGGAGAGAGCAAGACAGATCATGCGTGTTTTACTAAATATAGCTTTGTTTCCCTGGTAACACTTGAAGATCATGCTAATTTCATGCATCGACATCCGACAGTCAATGAAAACACAACTGGTGTTTCGTCATGACCGGGCCAGCCCGCTTAAGGACAGGTTAATAATTATGTTATTACCACTTTTTATTATTACCGCTTTTATTATTTTTTAAATGATATGCACACAAATACGAAATATTTTACTCCGCCTTGCAACATTAATTTGTGATCACATCAAGTCAGATGTGTCGGAGGTTGCGGGAGGCGTGTATGGAAAAGAGATCCATTATTTTAGCTTCTGCCCGCTGCTTTTGTGTGCAGCTCAGCGGCTGAAAGGGAGCGATCAGCCAACCATAACAATCCATAATGGCTTTTCTGCCTCATCCACAAGTCTAGAAGCGTGCCTCCGGTCTGCGCCATCCCCATTTGCCCCCCCACCCCAACCCCCCTCCGTCCTGTTGGCTCCAGTGTCTATCACCCCTGTTGAGAGTGCGAGTGTGTGTGCACGTGAGGCGCAGGGAAAGGGATTGTGGATGTGTGTGCAAAAAATGCGGGAGCTGTGACTGTGACAGCGGAAGACCCCATTGAAAAGGAGTGGAGTCAGCCTGTGCCAGATCGAGGGGCCTCTGAGCCGGTTGGATCACGCAACAACAAGGGGGCACCGGGCTCGGGATTGGCTGCAATGCTGGCTGGGTATTTTTTGTGATCAGCACAGAGTTCCACAGTGATGTTTATTTATCTATTTTTTGCTTCTGTGCAAAGAATTATTACTTAACAATTTATAATCGTGTAATCACGGTCCCCTTGCTGGACGGAAACCTTGAAAACACAGGCAGAGGCGTCATGAGGCTCGACAAAATGTGCCCTAGAACAACTTTTCCAGTGATCCAATCACGAGTCAACAGCTAAACAAGGAAATGCGTGCAAATGTAGTTTTTTAAAGACTAAAGACTAAAAATTGTGAAAAATCTCGTGTAAAACTATAAACCGACACCAGCTCACATATTAAGACTAGTTTTTAACTACAGTCTTAAGCATAGTCTTACTACACTGAGACCAGGGGGAGACCAAAGACTGCGGGTTTCACATCTAAAGACTTTGAAAAGACTGGTGAAAACCTACAACTACATTCTTTCAGAAAGTTTTTGTCCGCGTGCAATGTTTTCAGAGCCTGTGTTATTTCAGTCCAATAATCAGAATAAGAATCAGAGAATTTTTTTTTGTCCTCGAGGGGTAACTGAGGGGAACGAGGGGTATAATGGCAACCTAGAGCAGATGAACGTCTATAAATACATAAAGTAAATATAAATGTATAAAATAAAAGTAAATAAAAATAAGATAAAAATGACGTGAGGTAACTCCAACATCAATAAGGCACCATAAATAGAATGTATTATTATTATTATTATTTTTGCCTTTTTGAAGCTGAGGCTGTTCTACCCACAGCTCCACCATCCACTCCTCTTTCTGGACGCTTCATCCTGATCGGGATGTCCGTCGCCGTTCCCGTTCATCCATACCGCAGACAAATACCGTCCCTGCCGCCAATACCACTCTGGCAATTTTGTTGGAGCTCGCCAATTGGTTGTTGATTCAGTCTTTATGGTGACGTAAGGCGAAGATGTCATACATGTTTGATATTGTAAGCCCTGGGACTAAGAAAAGACTGAGCTATGACTGCACTAAGACGTAAGACTCCACTCAGACTCTTCTGCTACTCGTAAGATTTTCTTATGATTTCCTTACAACTGCCAGTTCTAAGTCTGCGACCGGAAAATCCGAAGGTGTGAGCCCAGCTTAACTTTGCTTTTCTCATCTGCAGTGGAAAAATTGGACACTTTATATCAATGAAAAACAGGTTAAACGTTTAATCAAACACTTTCAGTTGCAACCTACTGTTTTCATTATCTTACTATGGGAATAAATTAAAGTAAAAAATAAAGCACATTTTATTACTGTTTTGTTTTTATCTTAAAGCAGAGGTGATGCTGAAGTAAACATTTAGAAGCAGAAATAATTGGCAGTATTTTTATTCATTCATTCATTCATTCATTATCTATACAACTTATCCTGCACTCTGGGGGTGCCGGAGCCTATCCTTGCTACCATTGGCTGAAAAGCGAGGCTCACCCTTGGTGCGGTTACCATTCAAACATATATAGAGACAACCACTCACACGTCTGGGCAGTTTTGGGTCTACAGTGAGCCTGCTGCATTTTTTTGGGACTGTGGGAGGAAACCGAAGAATTCCCACGGGGACGACATGTAACCTCTACTTCCTGTTGGAAGGGATGGAACCAGAGACCTTCTTGCCGTGAGGTGGACGCGCTAACCACCTCGCCACCTAAGCACCTGGAGCAGTATGCTTACATTTAGCAAAGGACCAAACGCCTTCTGGTGTTTTGAAAGCTCAATATGTTACCACGTTTCAAAGAGGCTGTCTTTGGGCCCCCTCATTAATTCGTTGGTGGATCCGAGGGAGAATACTGATAAGCCAACCCTCGGCTCCCGTGTCCGTGAAAAAATGCTATGACAGCCCTCTTGCACAGAGGTACAACCGATTCCATTTCCAGGAGGATGGTATTCCTGCGAGGGGGTAAACGAGCAATGTTTACATAGACCTCACAATTAGGTGACAGAGGGCATTTTGAGCGTTTCCCCTCAGCCACAATCTTGAGACATTGATTGTAAATTTATCGCTCTTTTACGAGGTTGCGCGGCAGCTAGAAGTCTCACAGCAGGGATGCGGCCACCTGAACCGTCGCCTAAACAGGGGGAGGTTTTTTTTCATGATATCAAAAACGCAGGCCTTTGACCTTTTTTACCAGCAACTCTTGGATTTATTCCCGTCTGCTCGAGCTGTGTGATCAATAGCGCTATCTTCTAACAGCCATATCTTTGTGAGACGCGCACTTGCAGCTGGTCTGGTCTCACCCATAATAACAAGAACAATACAGATTAGATCTGTGTGGACAAATCTCTCGTCAATGGTCGCTTTGTGTTATCGTTGCCTATAGTGCTCTTGTAGATAATGACCAGTAAAGCTAAAAACAAGCTAAGAATTAGCCTTTTCCTTCTTTTCTCTGTTTTCACATATCTCTGTGTTTTAATATATTCGCTGAAGGGAATTTCGTTGGTTTGCTGAAAGATGTTCGGTTCAGTCCAAAAGGATTGGCTGTGGCAAAAAAAAAATCCTAAATTTTCCAAGAAGAAAGAAGGCCACTGGTTCGATTCCCTCCTGTGTGGAGTTTGCATGTTTTCTCCGTGAGTTTCCTCCAGGTTCCTCCCACAGTTCAAAATCATCCAGTCGTATCACTGGAGACCCTGAATTGCCCAAATGTGAATGAGAGAGTGAACGCTTGATCAGTGGCAGCTCTGGACAAAGTTATGAGGGTGGCAACATTTGCAGTGATGACTAAGGTGACCCAATAAATTGGTCAATTAACAGGTGACTAGATAATTGTCACAATTTACGTTTGTCTTGTTAAAATTCCATAACATTGCAACTTGTAACCAATGGTTGGCGAGATAAACACAAAGATGTTCCCTCTAACTACATAGACTACAAGGAAGATTGTTCACCTTGGCTTACAAAAGCCCCTAATCACGAACAAATCAGCCTACGAACAGAGTTTCTGATAAAATTTTGAATCTACCTGCCAGCAAGCACGAACACGCAAACAAAAAAACTCATAGGTTTTCATTGTAGAGTCTTAGCGCCATAGCGGCAGGCATGCATGCTTCTCCACGTTATATATGTCATTCATCCTTGTGTTTTACTGTTATATCGTTTTTTTGTGCTTTTTTCAGTAAGTTAGCCCTCATTATGGCTCCCAAAAAGGTTAAAAGTGCTAATGATAGTCGTGTTAACAAGAAATTAGAATTTCAGTTGATCTGAAGAAGGAAATAATAGTGAAATGTGAGCGTGGTGTTTGCATTACAGATCTCGGCAAGCATTACGACATGGCTAAGATAAGATAAGATAAGATAAGATAAGATAAGATAAGATAAGATAAGATAAGATAAGATAAGATAAGATAAGATAAGATAAGATAAGATAAGATAAGATAAGATAAGATAAGATAAGATAAGATAAGATAAGATAAGATAATACTTTATTGATCCCCATAGGGGAAATTCGGGTGTTGCAGCAGCAACATTAGAGAAAGGAAAAAAAAAAAAAGTCAACCATCTGTACAATCCTGAACAACAAAGATACGTTAAAGATGGCTGATGCGGCTAAAGGGCGGACTACGTTAACCAAGCAAAGGTCACATATGTTACGAAATTGATTGCGAGTTTGGATTAATGAAACAGCATGCTGGAGATAGCATTAGCGTTGGTGAGAGTGTCATGCAAGAAGTCTTTACTTTTTTTGCTGATTTTGTGATGAACCGCTGAGTAGAAATGCTGGCAAGAAGAGACAGAACACCAGAATTACAGCAATAATTACAGTTATCTTTAATTCCTATATGTATTTTGCCACAAATAAACCCATAAAAAAGTTTCAAAAGAGTACTGTATGTTTTTGTTGCGGGAGAACAGATACATGTGATTTACATTGATTTCAGTGGGAAACATTGATTCGGTTTGCGAAAATTTGGACTCGCGAATGGAGTCAAATAATGAATTATATGAGGGAGTGAGTGTGTGAATGAATTAATGAAGATAAGTAGAAGTTTTCTTTTTACATTACAAACAAAGGAAAAAACGAGCACTAATACACCGGACATAAAGACAAAAAGGTGTCGAAGACAACAAATTCTGTTGCACCAAAAGAGATGTCGAATAGAAAGCCAAGCACAATTAACCGAAAAAGGATTATAATTTTGCACTCGTCGCACAAATTAGAGAAACAGGTTGAAACTTTTATAGTTTATGAATCACGGACAGTTCCTTTCCTTCCATAAACTTCTTCCTGACTGCTGGCAAAAAACGAAAAACTAGTTTTCCATAAAACATTTCACCTATGGGGACCTGCCAAAATTCTTGCTCTCTTTATAACCGGTCCACTTGTTTGGGATGCAGCACAGACCTTTTTCGTATTTCGCTCTCGGAATATCGTTCGGTCAACATCAATGATAAGACGGTGGGGCAAGTGGATTTATGATTGGAGTAAACGGTGTGTTTTTGTGTTTTATTTTAAAATAAGTTTGAGCTCGGGGAAGGATTCGGCCGCAACTAAATTAAACAGCACATTTATATATTCGCCCGAAATTAATCCAATTAGAAAACAAAACTGCGTTATCAGCTAAGTGTCGGGAAATCATTTAAGTGCCCTCGCAGATCACATCTCAACATCCTGAACTGCAAATGCTTATTACCTCCGTGAATCCACAGGAGCATCAGCGACTGAAACTCGACTCGAAAGTGCCTCCTCCATCCCCCTGGCTTGCCGCTGACCAACCCCCACTCCAGCCCACCTCTAGGGGAACCGCATCCATTTTAGGGACAAAACTGAAGACGGGGTGAAAAAAAATGATGGAGGAGGAAACAGGGAGAGGGACCGGGGGAATTAAGGTTATATGTCGGCGGAGGAAGGGGTAGGTGGGCCCGGTGGAAGGGAAAATAAGAGGGGAGTAGATAAGAGGAAAGTAGAGGAGAGCAAAAAGAGAAGGAAATAAAGTAGCCATCTGGTGATCATTTTACAGGCTGTGGGGAAGTGTGCCTGGAGAGGGGAAGGAGCCAGACAAATGACTGAATGAGAGCAAAGTGGGTGGCAGCACTGGCCCATAGCAGAGTTACCAGCCCCCGTTAGGCTTACAGGTGATAACAGGAATAGCAGAGGTACAAAATAGAGACAGCAGCCAGAAATGAAGTCTGGGTATTTCCCTTTACGAATTTCTTGTCTGCCATCAGGGAACTGAGACTGTTAGTTACTCAAAATAAAAGAAAAAAAGATAAAGATAAAGATTAAATTAAAATAAAAAATAAAATCAACATTAAAATTCAGACAAGGATAAAATTAATATTAAGACAAGGATAAAATTAACATTAAAATTAAAATGTAATGAAATGTAATAAACTGAAATCGAATAAACTAAAACTATAACTAAAACTGTAAATGGTAACTAAATAAGCTATGTAAACTAAAATGAAATGAAATGAAATGAAATGAAATGAAATGAAATGAAATTAAATTAAATTAAATTAAATTAAATTAAATTAAATTAAATTAAATTAAATTAAATTAAATTAAATTAAGCAACTTAGGTTGATTAATAACATTGCAGACAAAGCAAGGGATGATCAGACATCCCTTTAAGGATGAAGGTGATGGAAAAATCTCTTTTGGCTTTAGCTGAAGAAAAGTCCAAAACCTATCGGCAGTGGAGTTCATGAGACCCTTTTTATGAAAATTAATGCTTTTCCAGAAGTTATGCAAACTACTAAAATAAACCAAGTGCACCTTGTCTCAACAGCGTGCCCTTGCATTATCATGGTAACTAACATGAGCGTGTTTACATGCCTGCAATAATCCAGTTAACCCCAAGGTAAAGGCGATCATTGAGATCGGAAGAGCAC
>CAAKHD010002707.1:86248-110893 GCA_901007705.1 Fistularia tabacaria | reverse complement strand
AACTTTCATCCATCAACCATCCATCCATCTATCCATCATTCATCCATCATTCATCCATCCATCCATCCATCCATGGATCCATCATCTATCCATCATCCACCCATCCATCCATCCATCATCTATCCATCCATCTATCCATCCATCCATCATCCATTTATCCATCCATCATCCATCCATCCATCCATCTATCCATCATCCATCATCCATCTATCTATCCATCATCCATTTATCCATCCATCTTCCATCTATCCATCATCCATCCACCCATCCATCCATCTATATCCATCATGCATCTATCTATCATCTATCTATCTATCTATCTATCTATCTATCTATCTATCTATCTATCTATCTATCTATCCACTCATCCATCCATCATCCATTTATCCATCCATCATCCATCCATCCATCCATCTATGTATCCATCCATCCATCCATCCATCTATCCATCATCCATCCATCCATCCATCCATCATCCATCCATCATCCATCTTTCTATCCATCATGCACCCATCTATCTATCTATCTATCTATCTATCTATCTATCTATCTATCTATCTATCTATCTATCTATCTATCAGCTATCCATCCATCATCCATCCATCCATCCATCCATCCATCCATCTATATCTCCTTGCATGATATTTGGGTGTTGCTCAGAAATCAATATCTGATCAATCTCTCAGGAGTGTGTGTGTGTGTGTGTGTGTGTGTGTGTGTGTGTGTGTGGAAAGTGAGAGGCACAGCCATGGGATTTTGCCATCCTCCTTTCGTGACTTTCTTTTCCTGAATCAGCCCCTTCGAAGGCTCTTCAGGCTGGACACCACGATGTCAGTCGATATGTGTAGGTTGAGTCTTCATTGCTCACAGTTTCTTGAGAATATTGAAAACACATGAATTAATGTTGAATTTCATGTTCACTAAAATACATCCAAACGTCTTCCAAATATCCATGTTCACTCAATGTGTTCTGACATTTTGCTGATTGTTTAACCCTTATCTGTTTTGGACTAAAAAAAAAACCTCAAAACCCTCATCAATCGATCAATCAATCAATAAATTAATTAATTAATCAAATGAAATAATAATAAAAATTAATAATATATATATATATAATAATATATATATATATATATATATATATATATATACTTCATGGGGATTTAACATCATTTATGTTCAGCCACAGATGATCTTATCTCAAGGTAAAACCCCACTGAATGGTTTATTTTACAGTAGAAAGTTGTCAATCTAATGTCTTGATCGATTCCTATCCAGTCATAAATATCAGAACTTCCCAAAACTCCAGTATTGGGCCATTTAGATGTTCTTCATCGAAAGACAAAACAAATGACATACATCACATGCAGTAACACTGTGACTGCAATGTAACTATTTGATTGGTTTAATTTAAGCAACAACACCTAATTTGGTCTTTCGGGGTTTCAGTGTTTTTTTCCATATGAATAATTCTGCAATGTAGGCAAAATAGCCAAAGTAACGGATGTGTGATGTCGATTGCAAGCAATGGATTATATTGGCCATATGCATATTTCTGCAGGGGAAATCTATTGAAATCCATGTTCTTTCAAGAGAACCGTGTTCCACATTTGAATTTCTCTTAACAGAGTGTCAGCATTCATTTTGCCTGAACAACCCAAGATTAACAAAGAATGATTATTTTCTCCGATGTGATTTGGTTTTTGTCCGTTTCCTATCAAATGGCTTCTTTCGTGCATTGGTTGTCTGTATGGCAGGTCTCGCTGTCAGGGTCACAGAAAGAGTAGCTTTACCCGGCTGACATTGGGCAGGTGGAGGGTTCACGCAGTATCTGCTGCCAGTCCATCAGAGGGCCACACATGGAGACATATGACTGTTCACTCCCTCATTCACAAACCAGGGCAATACGAGGTCTCCAATTAACCTGCTGGCATGATTCTAATTCAGAAAAATGCACTGAGTCTGTTGGTATCAGAACAATGTTTGAGATATGGATTTTCTCCTCCGTCCAGCATTGAAAAAGGTGCTGGGGGAGCGGTGCGGTGCAGGAGGTCCAGCAATCGGCCTTGAAACCCAACATTCCTGGTTCGATTCCCGGCTTCTCCTAGTGAGTTGAAGTGTCGTTGAACAATATTCGAACCCCTGGCGCCGCGAGACGGCATGGCAGGCGCTCTTGGTTCATCCATGTTGGGTTCAATGCAGAGAATTAATTTCCCCACGGGATTCCTAAAGTGTGCATTATCATTATTCATTTCTGTCTACCATTGCAGAGGAGGTGTTAGTTGGGGCACAGGGGGCATTCAGGGCCGAGGCGGGGTACACCCAGGGCGGGTCGCCGCTGGCCACATGTAGAGACAACCATAAACACCTACAGATTATGTCCCCATTAGGTTACCAAATCAAAATAGGAACCCTCTGGCTATAGTTCAGACCACCTCAGCACCCTGCTCCTCTTCTGTGTCATTGTAACGTTCACATTTTTTCATTTCTCCATTCATCTTGACTACGAGAAGGTCGACATTTTCAGTTTTTAGAAGCAACGGTAAAAGTATCAACTAATTTCAGGATTGTAGTTCAGAGATAATCCGTAATAAAATAACAACATTCGCAAAAATTGTTTTCAAATTTTTGTAAGAAATGACTCAAATATAATTTTCTTACTGTCGTCAAAGTGTTGTGTAATTTTGCGCCGATCAAGTAAATCGCTGAACTGTTCAAATGTGTAAATATTTTTCCCTTTTAATGACGATGACATTTCAAACAACTTGAATCAGCTATTTCATCTTGATGATCAGAACAACCTCAATTATTTGTAACAATCAGCAAGTGTGGAGCCAAGCAAAGGGTCAAGGGTCTTCGCAAGCTTAGAAATTTACATAATTGCAGTACAAAATTTGCTTCTGGTTAAACTAAATGGTCCCCACAATGATTGCAACGTGCTTTACACTGGTTCACGGTCATACACTGATGGCGGCAGAGCTACCAGCAAGGTGCTCTCCGGGTCAGCGGGAGCAACCAGGGGTTTCGTGTCTTGCACATGGACACTTCAACTTGCAGATAGGGGGAGCCAGGGACCGAACCTCCAAGCCCCCGGTTGAAGGGACCCCCAGTCTGCCTGCCAACTGTCCGACAGACGCCCAAATGTATTAAAACACTTTCAAACATTTTTGACATTCACTCTGCTCTGTGGGAGTCTTGAGTGGCGCTACAGGCAAAGTGACCAGAACGATGGTTGGTGGTCTGTCAGTGTCCTTGTGTAAAAGCAGCTTCCTCGTGTGTTAATCCTGAGTTTAAGTGTTTTTAGAAGAGACAGACCTTTATTGTCCCATTCACTTATAATGTATACTTTATTAACCCCTTGTGGAGAAGTTCATGCTCCGTCTTTAACTCGGTGTCTTGCTCAACAACACTTCGCCACACTAGGAGGAGGGGGAATCGAACCAGGAAGGTCTGGTTCCAAAGATCCTCGCTCCACCTCCTGCGCCCTCCTGTCCACAACGATGGATTTTTTAAGGGTTGATCTGGATGATTGGTGTAACAAAACATTTTATTGACAATAGTGGAGGCCCATATTCACTCACAGCACATGTTCAGACTTCGGTAGCAATAATTCAAGCATATTTTGTGGTCAAAAGACTTTCCTCAGTTCAAAATATCAATTGATAAGCGTGGCGATTGACGACTGCCTGGGCCAACTCTTGCCCACTCCAAGCTGTGATTGGCCACTGCTACCCCAGCAACCCCCTGAAGAGGATAAGCTGTACAAATACAGAGTGACTGAGGGAATAGATAAATAACGCTACAAAGATAATATATGAGATGTTTTATCCAATAAGGTTATAAATTGCTCTGGCTGAAAAATGGTCTGCAAGAATATATGTGGCATTAAAATCCCCGTCAGGCTCCAATACTGGAAATCTTTGGTGTTTCTTTTTCTCAGGATCACGGATGACTGATTTCTTCACTTCACATTAACAACAAATATTCATGGATTACTTGATTCCCGTGGATTTTAAAAACATTCGTAGGATTGGTCGTATTGGTTTGATTGTTTTGCGGAAACGAAACACCCCAAACTATGCCAGAAAGGAGGTGACAAGTATTCCAGTGCCCAAGTCAAGGGCAATACATGTTTAGCGAGCACTGTACTGCTGGAGCCATGGAGATGCTAATGTACATGATGTCCTCCAACTGGCGTTGGTAGAACGGGGCTGGCTGTGGGTGTTAACGTCTCACACGTTTTATAATTACTGTAGAATTGTGCAGTTAACCTTAACAATGTAGACATACTCGGCCCGTTTTGACGCGTACGCTATCCTGAGTTTGATCGAAGCACAACCCGAATATATTGACGATTCATCACAGTAGGAATTTCTTTGTATTCTTGTTGTTGACGAAACATTTTCACCTAACGCTGGCGTGAACAAGCGTTTGATGTCTAGTGTCAACAAATACATCTTGTTCATTGTCTTTATTTCAATGTAATCCATTGAAAATGCAACTTGGAGGCTAAATTTGTGTAGTTTTTGTCAACCAAGTGAAGGGAGACATGGTTTTAGCATCCAACATACAGCTAATATCTGAAAAAGCCATCTTGCAACCTGCTGTCTCTTGGTGATTATTGGCTCATCTCTCTCATCTTGAGGTTCCTATGGAGTTATAGGTGACACACATACACAGCCTACATGGAAGCAAGGGGCTGCATCTATTAGCAGCACCAGCTAGAAATAAACCGTGCCTCCACCTGCACCAAGTGTCTGCAGACGCCTGCCATCCCAGCTGTTACAGAAAAGAGGAGTTTTTTGTCAAGAATTTGAACTTATCCCATGGCTAATCTAGGAAAGACAATGCCATTTTTATGGCATCATGGTGGATTTGTCTGCAGACACGTGTCCCCATCCTAACTCTTTGAACCCCCCCCCCCCCCCCATCAGCAAAATATGCCTGCTTTGTCAGACATATGTCCTATTCTGTCTGAAAAGAATTGCAACTTGCGCACTTTCCTGTTTACAATTTCAAACGCCCTCGATGATAAAACAGACAAAATGATGACCTTGTCCGTGGTGGTCTGAGCCGTGTGCCAAAGAAACAGCAGAAATGGAAACAGCAGAAAAAGTCAGAGAGGCTGTAAGAGTTGATAGAAATTTTCAGACTTCAGCAGATTATTCCTGTAAGCAACCCAAATTCATAATCTTTTAATCCACAATTCATTTCCATTTGCAAAGCTGTGCAAATAAGACACCTTAATTCTGCATTAATTCCTAATTCTTCATTTGATAATAATTTGATGCATCAATGTGGAGTTTGGTCAGATACGCATTTTTCATCAACTTTGTGTTTTTCCCTCTGCTTATTAAAGCAGCTAATTTTTTTATCCATTTTGTTGTATCTGAATTTAATTGTATGTAGCTTATTAATTTTACAGTTGCTTTCAATTATTTGCTTACTGATCAAGTACACTTGAAAATGGACAACAAACTGGAAGCAATGGCATAAATAAACAAAGAATCAGGAAATGATTATCCTATTAAAATGATTTTAGGGGGCATGGTGGCGCAGTGGTTGGTTAACACGTCCACCTGACAGCAAGCGGGACGCTCGTCTGATTCCCCGGATGGGTCTTTCTGTGTGGAGTTGGTCTGCTTGGGTTTCTTCCAAGTGATGGGCTCCAGCATCTCCATGACCCTAGGTCCGGGATAAGTGCTAGATGAGAAATGAATGAACGGGTAACTTGAATGTTGTCGCTGAATAGAATGACTTCCATTGAATATGCTTTTTTGTTTCTGCTGTGTGGAAACGACGCTCTTTTTATTCCCAGTTGTTGAATCAGTCATACTGCTCAGGAGACCTAGGTGTAAGAAAAGCTCTTAGTGTTGAGTTGAGTTTAGCTTTTTACAACAAAAACATTTGTTTCTTTGGAAGTCGAAGCATAAAGTCGGTAATACAATGTCTGAGGACTAATTCCATGGACGTGTTGAAACCAGGTGTGAATGAGGGAGTGAATGGTTGTTTATCTATATGTGATGACGGGTCCAGGGTGAACCCAGCCTCTGGCTCAGAGACAGCTGGGATTCCAGCATCCCTGCGACCCCGACTGCAGGATCAGCCGGGGATAATGGATGGATGGTGCAATTTGGCTGAATATCTAATGACAGCCATTTGAACTGGAAGATGAAGTGTTTTTATGTTGTTCTTTTATTTTTGCTTTTGTTTTGCAAAATCCAGCTGTATTTATTTGATTCTGCTGTGTGTGTGAAATAATAGATTTGTCAATATGAAGGTCAAAATTCAAACTTGACTTTATCACTAAAATGTATATTTCATTATGAATTTCTTTATTACTTCTTTGGTAAATTTCCTTATTTTCTCTGTTCATGTGTGGTAATTTTCTTATTCCTGCTTTTTATTCTTTGGATTCATGCAGATCCCTTTTTACGCTTGTTTCAATCAAGACAAAATAGTGTTGAAGACCTTGGTGAAATGCTAGCATGTGCACAGCGTGACAATTTGAATCCTTTTTGTGTTGATTTCTTTTTGCTTTTCAGTTCTGTTAGGTTTTGACATCAGACCGACTTTTTAGGGTCAACAAAATTATCTTTAAATTGACATCCCAAGATGAATGAAAATAGCATCTTTATTGGCAATGACAGCCTGCATTAACTATGCTTGTTCGATGACTCTTATTAGTGAAGCCTAAAGTGTCATTTCTTGGAGACGGCAGACAGAAGGGAATTGCTTTTTTCTTCCAAGTTTCTCCATTTTTTTTTTTTTTTATATAGAAATGTGTGACATGGAAGTCAAAGTCCTCTTGTCGAAATTCGTTTCAAGACAATCAGTAAAAATGTAATTGCTTGTTATTGGGGTTTTTCCCCGACCGCCACCCTCTCGGAGACATAATCATGAGAATTGCCTTTCAATGTTACTTGTATTTATATTATATTTTTACCAGCCATTTCAGTTCATACTGTAAAATCAAATGTGTAACGGCTCATTGTTCTAATGGCATTGTTGTTATTGTTTTCTTAATTTTGACATATTGATTTCATTCAATGCCCATTGTCTCAGCAGTCTGTAGTTTACAGTTTTCTTCAAGTAAAGTGAATTTCAGGCTCTTTTTCTGGTAAAAAAAAAAAAAAGTGAAAGAATCTAGGATTTGTTTTGTAGACTTAACTTCTTCCCAAATGTTAGAGTTTTAAAAGGCTTCAAAAGTGAAAAGGAAGAAAAAAGTCATAATGTTGATGGAAAAAAAATGCAATCAAATCATGAAAATTTCGTATTACATGTAACTGGTAAAATGTTCAAAGCAAATGATAATAGTTTACAAGATGAATGAAAATTGTTTCACCTGTAAAGTAGAAGAAAGTTGAAAGTATCAACTAGTTGCGATCAAAAAATCTTAAGGATCAACCAAAAAAAAACCTGGAAAAAAGAAAAAAACAATGAATAACTTAAAAAGAGTCAGTAATGTAATAATGATGGTAAAAAATTAATTGAACGTGACTTTTGACTCGATGAAACTTTCAATGAAAAGCGTAATTTTTTACAAGTTCCTTTTAGGTAATTTAAACGTGAGAGAAGTCCAAGAAAGCAACGGTTTGTTTTGAAAGTTCATAAGGGTCTAAACATGACATATTTCCAGAGCAGCAGATCGTTAAGATTTCACTGAAAACTCCTCTTTTCATTGATGACCTCCAGTGATCAGCCGTCCCCGGCATCACTTCAGCGTTGGCTGATGCCTCTGTAACTTGTAGTCATGTGCAGTCAGGCCATACAGAACAGGCTCGTGGTTTTTGGCCTTTGAAGCCACGTTGTTGACTAAGATTGTCTCGGACAACAGACTTTAGCATTAGCATAGTCTATGCTAATGATAGACCTCGTGGACGTACGCATCTGTGTGTGTGCATGCGCGCACGAGTGTACGTGTGTTTGCCCGCGGCCGATCTCCGGCCAAGTCAAGGTCGGGGCCGCCATGACAGTTGGCGACCAGGAGTCACATCCACTCCTGGCGTGATGCCGGCTCTACCTCAGCCGTCTTATCATGTGACATGGATGTATGCAGTGTCTATGTTTTTGTTTTATGTTCTGGAGCCTTTGCTTGGATTCCCTGTTTTCATCTGCTACTTTTCCCGGGTCGCAGTTCCTGGCACTGTTTGCTCATAAAGTCCAAGCCTCAGAGATTCTGAGACACAAACACAGTGTCCCTGCTTCTGAGGCCAGGCACAGTCCTTTGTGCATAATTGTAAGAATATTTGTCACAGTCATAATTATTTGGGGGACACGTTTCCTGCCATACATAGAAATTGGCTATCAGTGTTATAGAAGTAGCAAAAATCAAGAAATGCAATTATGTAACTATTGAAGAGAAGATATGCAACTTGTCATCTTAATGGCGAGTATGTTTGGTGTCAGAGATTTTCATCTGCCAGTACAATGAGCTCTATTTTCAAACCATCGCACATCACCAAACCCAAGTGTCACTGCCAGTTTTCACATCTCTGAATTCTCATCCTGAATGCAATTTCTCAATTGGCACCAAGTATTTTGAGCATCTTATTTTAGACATAAATACTTGCATTTCACCCGGTCTGAAATGTATTTTTCAGGAATGCATGTGTATATCTGTTATTTCAAGAGTGTGGGCACGAACACACACACACACACACACACACACACACACACACACACACACACACACACAAGGGACAAGTTCCCAGCAAACCAACATCATAATCGGCTGCTCATTTCATCAAAATCAGAATCAGAGAAACGTTAATGGTCCCTGAGGTGCAATTGGAAAATTTAAAAAACACACATAAGCATCACAGCTAATCCTCAAAATGTGCCACGTGTTCCAAAATTATATAAAATTAGGATTATTAATGATGATTCTATTCCAAAATTCTTACTCCCTCTACTAAACTCATACCTTTGCCATAAACAACTCAAGAATACATTTTTTCTAATTAAAACCATAGCTTTCTACAGTGTCATTCATTTTCCCCCAAAATGTCACTTTACTTAAGATTCATGAAATAGGAGGAAATTCATTTGCAGTTAAGTTAGAATTAAGCACCAATTAATTTGGGTTATGCTAAGGCTGTACCTGCTGAATGGAGGTCGATGCAATGTCCTCGCCACCATCGGTGCACAAGCTCTCTTTGTCTCTTTGTGGGCACCTGCATGCATGTGTGCATGTAGTTGCGTTTGTCTTTCTCCATGTATTATAGATAAGCCCTTCCCCCTCCTCATCTCACTGAGCAGGAATTTCCTCCTCCTTGGTCTTCTCTCACTTGCTGCTGGGGCTTGGTCTCTGATCTCGGCCAGTTGGGTTGCTGCTCTTCCATCTGACTTTCTCCTCATACTTAGTCAGATTCTGGCTACGACGTGATGTGAAGCTGACAGTTGATTCTTCCTTATTGATAAGAAAGTCCTGCGAGATGATGTCATGATGTCAGAGATCCTCCGGGATGCAGTCACGGCTGCGAGATGCAGAGTGTGCATGGCTTTTTGTACAAGACTGGATTGGCCAGTGAGGGCAACACCTCTGGGCTCACACACCTCCTCCAGGGCCTGGCTTGAACAGCCTGCAAGGGTTAGTTCTGCTGGTTTTTCTATGCCTTGCATACATCATGGAAGCTTTGTCCTCATGTGCACAGCAAGAATCAGAAACTGTTTTTCTCAATCGGAAGCCATTAGCCTGCAGACATGCAGGAGAAATCGGACCCAGCGCCACTGGTCTGCCCCAAAAAACGAAGAAAATGAAGACAGAATTAGTACCATTTTTTTTTCTGCATTTTTTGTTGCCAGTAATTGATTCATATTCATAAATTTGTGTTAAGATAGATATATTTCTTTTTGGTATTTCCTATTCTTATATTTTGTACAGGTTTACTTTATGACCGACTTAATCTTGATACGTGACTGCAAAAAAAAGTGTGCATCATTTCCAACCAAAGTGACGATGAAAAAGTATAGCAAAGCGACAGTGGTTCGAAGAAAGTGAGCGGCATTTCCAAATTCTCTTCAGGCTACTTTTATCATGAGCTAAAAGGTGCTTGAGTTTCCAAGCTGTTTCCCAGATCCCCTTAACTTTGAACGCTGTTTGGACAGGGTGGACCTTTGGTCCATGTCACTTAGTTAACTGCTTCAACCTCCCAGTTGAAGCTCGACAAACATTTTACTTTTTAGGTTAATACAGCGGACAGCATGGTGGCACAGAGGTCGGAGCTTCTGCCGCACATCACGAGAAACCCTGGTTTGCTTCCGACAGGGGACCTTTCTGGGAGAGAGAACCGTTCACTCTCTCCCCGGACGAGGGAGTGAACGGTTGTCTGTGACCGGGGACCAGTCCAGGGTGTACCCCGCCTCTCGTCGTGGGATGAGCGGCAGACGATGGATGGATGAAGGTTAATTCAGCAAGCTTCATGCAGCCCATATTTACAGAGAAAATTGTTTGAAATCAACCTTCGCCAAAGGTTTCCTCCTTCAGCGCATCATGAGATCGGTGTTTGTCGATTCCCCGAACCTCCTGGTGTGTGGAAGTGTTGCTGAGCCAGACGCTGAACCCCTCACCGCTCGCAGCCGACTGCTCGTGGCTCATCCATGACGGGTTCAATGCAGAGAACCGATTTCCCCACGAGGGATTAATAAAGTATACATTATCATAATTATTACATTATTATTATACAAAGATCCAACAAACTTAACAATATGTTTTTCTGCGGAGGAGCTGATCACCCCGATTTTTGTCTAGTTTAGCCATAGTAGGTGTAGATTGAACAGATGCAGGGAAATAGCTGTGTTTTACATGGGCTGATCTCGTCTCCTTGAGACATTGCAGTACGTCAATATTTTATCCGATTGATTCAATGATCCAGAGCAGATTATTATTATCATTTTTTAAGTTCTAATATATCATGGTCATTATTTTTTAACTAGTCATCAGAAATACAAACGTTCCTGTTCCTGCCATTCATTCTTGGCAGGAACACGAATACATCTTCGCCCATGTGGACATACCTACGATCCTGCTGAATACCATGAAGGTCACGCAAATTCAATCATTAATCTTGCTGCACCAATTCAAGTGTTTGCCGTCTTTAACCTTTTCTGTATCCGTGACTTAACAGCTCATTATATGCACGACCTCAAAACACCGAAACATTTCTCCCCTTAATTAATCCACATGACTTTCAAGTCAGCATCTCTGACACAGAGATCCTCATCCTGAATGTTTAGAGGTGAACACCTTGCCCAAGGGCACTCGGGCCACAGCTGGATCTGTGTATGTCTTTAGGTCCTGCATGAGGCCCAGGGGAAGTGCGGTATAAATAGATCTGGGCTGGAGTCATTACAGGCTGTTATTGAATTGAATGAAGGCATTAAAAGGTTGGTAGGACTGAAGACTGAAGTAAGAAGCGCTAACCTGCCACAGTCCGAGTGTCTGTCTTTAAATAGATTCCCCTGATCAAGTCTGACATGGAAACGAGTGCTGCCCACATGACCTCACTTCGCACAGATGAATCCGAAGCGGAAGTCATTTGTCGGGAACATATTTGATTACCACTTACTGAAAGGACTCATTTCGCTTGGACAACTTGAAATTCTCAAGACTGAACACAACTTCTTTTTGAAAGGAACTAAGATCAGCACTGGCATGTGAGTGACACACGTTTGAATTTGATTTACACGATGAAGATCAAACCCGTCTCATTTACAAAGATCTGGGCATCTTTCAGTGACGATTGACTGTAAAAGTCAAGAATACATTTCAAGGTCCCCTCTGATCCTGTGACTCGTCTTTACACTCGTTAAACCTGGCTTGAAAGTGGACTCGCTGCGTGGACCTTTCTTTAACCTTGCTTGAACGGTGAGACGATTTTGACTTTCTTCGGAGTAGCTAAAATCCCCTACTCATGATTAAAAGTAAAAGTTGCCTTTGACATTGAACGTTTTCAAACAAAACAACTGACTGAAAAATAGTGTTGAAAGCAGAGAAATGGGATTTGTGTCATTTATCAAAGACTTGAGGAGCAAAAGCAGATCTGGGTTAGAAGCACCTGCAGCCTGTAAACCTTCTTGTCTGGAGTCCCTCGGTCACATGAAGAATGTCAGCTGGTTCTTAGAGACGTAACCTTACGTCGACAGTTGGAGTTGAGCTTCTAATAACATGCAACGGTTCAGTTTTTACCCACTCAGATATCGGGATACATTTTTCACAGCAACAAATAGCACATTGCTCCTGAGACCCTCCTGAAAAAAAGGATTTTCAGAAAACCATATCGGTGCAGTCAGAGGAAGAATGACACCACCGTAACATGCTTACACCACAAAGTAAGAAACATAATTGGACAACCATAACCTTAATAGCATAATATGACATCATCAAGGACGTATTTATATGTTTCATAAATATGTATGACTTTGCACAACATGTACATAATATCTGTAAATGCCAATTTGGACAGCACTCCATTCAGTATGTGAATATTCAACAGAAATACGATCACCCGCAGTTATGTGTCTATGTTTACGGTATCCATATTTATAACCAATATCCAGTATCCAAATATCTGTATTGTATCCATAGTTACGTCAGACTGATATTTATATTCATATCTATACATTGTACATTTGAGCCATGCTTCCTTTCTCAGTTGGATTGATATTAAATTCTCTCCTACTGATTTTCCGTGAATATTCTGTTGAGCTGAATCCAAATCTCATTGCACTGTACAACTTGTGCACTGCAATGTCAATAAAAGACTTTTCTATTCTATTCTATTCTATTCTATTCTATTCTACTCTACTCTATTCTATTCTATTCTACTCTATTCTATTCTATTCTATTCTACTCTATTCTATTCTATTCTATTCTACTCTATTCTACTCTATTCTATTCTATTCTACTCTATTCTATTCTGTTCTATTCTATCATTCTTTTTTTACCTTTTGGCTTTTCCCTTCAGGGGCCACCTCATCGAATCAACCTCCTCCATCTAACCCTCTTCTCTATATCCTCTTCTCTCAGGCCAGCTACCTTCATGTCCTCTTTCACAACATCCATAAATCTTCTATTTGGTCTTCCTCTAGACCTCCTGCATGGCAGGCATCCCTCAATCAGTGTATTCACTATTCCTCCACTCTTCATGAACAAACCACCTCAGCCTGGCCTCTCTGGCCTGATCTCTAAGACATCTAGCTGGTAATGTCCGTGTGATGGTCTCATTTCTGGTCCTGTCCATCCTCATCACCACCAGAGCGAACCACAACATCTTCATCTCTGCCACCTCTTGCTCTGCTTCCTGTTTTTTCTCGATAAACCACATAACATCGCTGGTCTCACAACTGTCTTGTACCCCTTTCTTCCGTTCTTTTCCACAACCTCCATTGCTCTGGACTGTTGACCCGAGGCACATAAAATCCTCCGCCTTCTTTACCTCTACTCCCTGTATCCTGCAGGTTCCTCACACCATCACACAAGTATTCTGTCTTGCTAACCCGAACCATAACCTTCATTTCTGTCCTTTCCAGAGTATACCCCCATGTCTCGAGTTTCCTCCACCTCCTCCCTGCTCTCACTACAGACCACAGTGTCATCTGCAAACATCATGGTCCATGGAGATTCCTGTCTGACCTCATCTGTCAGCCTGTCCATCACCACTGCAAACAGGAAGGGGCTCAGAGCTGCTCCCTGATGAAGTCCCACCTCCACCTTGCTCTTCTCTGTCTCTCCCACAGCACGCCTCACCTCTGTCTCACAGGTCATTTACATGTCCTGCACCCGTCTAACATTCTTCTCCGTCACTCCAGAATTCCTCATACAATAGCATAGTTCCTCTCTGGGCACCCTATTGTATGCTTTCTCTGGATCTACAAAGGCACTATGCAGTTCCCTCTGGGCTTCTCGGTACTTCTCTAATAACATTCTTAAGGCAAATACTGTATTTGTAGTACTCTTTTTAGGCATCCCTCTATAGTTACTGCAATACTGCACATCTCCCGTATTCTGAAAAATGGGCACCATCGCACTTCTTCTCCGTTCCTCAGGCATCCTCTCACTCTCGAGGATCCTGTTGAATAATCTAGCCAGAAACTCTACTGCTGCCTCTCCTCGACACTTGCATACCTCCACAGGTATATCATCTGGACCAACTGCCTTTATGCTCTTCATCCTCATCAATGCCCTCCTCACTTCACCCTTACTAATCTCTGCTTCATGGTCTAGAATAGTCACTTCTTCTATCCTTTGCTCTCTTTCATTTTGTCACCGACTTAAATGTATTTGCTGTTTCATCTGTCATGTGATCATGTTAATGTGTGTTTGATCTAAGATCTAGTTATGTTCAGACTTTAGTCTTTAATACTAATTAGATATTTTAAGATTACAATCATCATTAAAGGTCTATAAGTCTAAAGGGTTGATTATAAGCCATCCATTCAATCATTCTTTATGCAGCTTATCCTGCATTCAGGGTCATGGGGTACAGGACTCCATCCCAGCTGCCATTGGGCGAGAGTTGGTGTACACATTGGTCCGGCTGCCAATCACACAGCCACATAGAGACATACAACCATTCACACGTTGGGCAATTAATGGTCTCCAGTTGCCTTTCTGCATGTTTTGGGCTGTGGTAGGAAACCGGGGAAACTAAATGAAAACACGGCATATACAGGGAGAACATGGAAACTCCACACAACGCCCGCCTTGTAATTGAACCCGGACCTGCTTCCTGTGAGGGGAAGCGCGAACCACCCTATGTGCCCTTTCCATCCTGTCAGAAACCGGTTATGTTTAAAAATTAAAGTTAGGCAATGCATTAAGCAACGTCTTAAAACAAGCACAAAGGGTAAAGAAAGAGTAGAATTGAGGGACTGAATGAAAGAAGTAATATCGAGACACACCGAGGGATTATTAACTAGGCCTGAAAAACAATTAACTAACTCTGACCCTGGAAAATAATAAAAATCCTGCGATCATTTATTTCATCAGAGTTTTCTCTTATCGTAATTGAATGAAAAACATAGTTAATACGAAAACTTTTTCGGTGTGTGTGCGTGTATGTGTCCTTCTAAAAAGTCCTTTTTTCTTTATTAGAACCTAACAAAGTCACACAGTTTGATTAACCAGTGCTGCTGCAGAGGCTTACATATGTAGGCTGAGGGCCACAGGGAGAGACTGCTCACACAATGTTTGAGACACAATCCATGTGCATTTGCACGTCTCAGAGTTTTAGAGTCCATTTTTGATGAATGGCTACTTCATAAATATGTAGGAAACAATGAAGGAAGGCAATGTTTTTGACTACCAGCATTTGTGGCCATCTGGGGGCCTGCTAAGAATTTAGAGTTTCCAAAGTAAACTAATCTTTTATGCAAAAATTGACAATAAATGAATGGATAAAAATCGCCTGGGTAAAAAACTGACTGTAAAGATGTTTAGTGATGCATTAACTCAATTTAAGAGTTTGCGCAGCACAAATGGTAATTGAACAGCTGCGTAACATAGTTACACAAAAACAAAACAATGACAGCATAAATAAGTGGTTGATCATTACAATTAGCCATTTTTTTTTATAGATTCATCCTTTCAATCTTTTTTTTCAGAATTCCTTTTTTTTACAAGCTGCCTTCATTCCTTTATCCACAACACATCCCAGACTTTTAACTGAGATCAGTAAGATCAGTATTTCATTCTATTTATTCTATTTTTAAGATAATGTTTCACTTCATTCCCCTGGGCTCACCACCCACAGGAAGGGCCAAGGGAGTCGGGTGCAGTGTGAGCCGGGCGGTGGCCGGCGGGGGGGACCTTGGCGGTCCAACCCTCGGCTGCAGAAGCTGACTCTAGGGACATGGAATGTCACCTCTCTGGCGGGGAAAGAGCCCGAGCTGGTGGGCGAGGCTGAGAGATTCCAACTAGATATCGTTGGACTCGCCTAGACGCACAGAGTGGGGTCTGGAACCAGGCCTCTCCAGAGGAGCTGGACTCTTTAATACTCTGGAGTTGCCCCCGGTGAGAGACGCCGAGCAAGAGTGGGCATATTGATTGCCCCCCCCTAGTCGGCACCTGCACGTTGGAGTTCAACCCGATGGACGAGAGGGCAGCCTCCCTCCGCCTTCGGTTGGGGCGACGGGTTCTGACTTTTGTTTGTGGCTATGTGCCCAGCAGCAGCTCAGTTTCCCCACCCTTCTTGGGGTCCTCAGAGGGGCTGCGAGAGAGCGCTCCTTCTGGGGACTCCCTCGTTCTACTGGGAGACTTCAACGCTCACATGGGCTATGACAGTGCGACTTGGAGGGGCGTGATTGGGAGGAACGGCCCCCCTGATTTGAACCCGAGTGGTGTTTTGCTTCTGGACTTCTGTGCCCGCTACGGATTGTCCAAAACAAACACCATGTTCAGGAATAAAGGTGTCCATATGTGCACTTGGCACCAACGCACCTTAGGCTAGAGTTCTTTGATCGACCTTGTGGTCGTGTCGTTGGACTTGCGGCCGCACGTCCTGGACACTCGGTTGAAGAGAGGGGCGGAGCTGTCAACTGATCACCACCTGGTGGTGAGTTGGCTCCGATGGTGGGGGAGGATGCCGGTAAGACCTGGCAGACCCAAGCGTAATATGAGGGTCTGCTGGGAACGTCTGGCAGAGTCCCCTGTCAGAAGAAGCATCAGCACCCACCTCCGGCAGAGCTACAACCACGTCCCGAGGGAGGCGGGGGACATTGAGTCCGAATGGGCCACGTTCCGCGCTTCCATTGTCAAGGCAGCAGTCTGGAGTTGTGGCCGTAAATCAGTCAGTGCCTGTCGGAGCAGCGACCCTCGAACCCGCTGGTGGACCCCAGCGGTGAGGGATGCTGTCAAACTGAAAAGGAGTCCTATCGGGCCTTTTTGGCCGGCGCGACTCCGGAGGCAGCTGACCGGTAGGCAGGCCAGGCGGGATGCGGCTACGGCGGTCGCCGAAGCAAAAACTCGGGCGGGGGAGGAGTTCAGGGAGGCCACGGGGAACGACTTCCAGTGGGCCTCGAGGAGATTCTGGTCCACCGTTCGGCGACTCAGGAGGGGAAAGCAGTGCTCCGTCAACACTGTGCACAGTGGGAGCGGGGCTGCTGACCTCAACGCGGGACGTGGTAGATCGGTGGCAGAAATACTTTTCAGGCCTCCTCAATCCCGTCAAGACGCCTTACAATGAGGAAGCAGAGCCGGGAGACCCTGGGGGGGGGGTCTGCCTATCTCTGGGGCTGAAGTTCCTGAAGTAGTCAAAAAGCTCTTCAGTGGTGGGGCCACAGGGGTGGATGAGGTCCGCCCTGGGTTCCTTAAGGCTCTGGATGCTGTAGGGTTTTGGCTGACACGCCTCTGCAGCATTGCGTGGACGTCGGGGACAGTGCCGCTGGACTGGCAGACCAGGGTGGTGATTTCCCTTTTTAAAAAGGAGGATTGGAGGGTGAGCTCCAACTGTAGGGGGATCACACTCCTCAACCTCCTCAGCAAGGTCCAATCAGCGGTGCTGGAGAGGAGGGTTCGCTGGGTCGTTGAATCTCGGATTCGGGAGGAGCAGTGTGATTTTAGTCGTGGCCGTGAAATGGTGGACCAGCTCTATACCCTCAGCAGGGTTCTCCAGGGGGCATGGGAGTTTGCCCAACCAGTCTACATGTGTTGTCAGTCGGATCCGTGTCGGGAAAGAGTTGGACTCCGCCAGGGTTGCCCTTTCTCACCGATTCTGTTCATAATTTTTATGGACAGGATTTTTAGGCGCAGCCTAAGGGGATCTGGTCTGGCGGCCACCGGATCAAGTCTCTGTTTTTTGCAGATGATGTGGTCCTGTTGGCTCCATCAGGCCATAATCTTTAGCTCTCACTGGAGCGGTTCGCAGCCAAATGTGAAGGCTGGGATGGGGATCAGCACCTCCAAATTCAAGATGTTGAATGGTGATAGATGGTGTTCGACCGGAAACGGGTGGAATGCCTACTCCGGGTCGGGGAAGAGGTCCTGCCCCAAGTGGCAAGTGGAGGAGTTCAAGTATCTCGGGGTCTTGTTGATGAGTGGGGGAAGGATGGAGCGAGAGATCGACAGGCGGATCGATGCAGCGTCTGCAGTGATGTGGACTCTGTACCGAACAAAATGAGTTTTCTCAGCAGAGTGGCCGGACTGTCCCTTAGAGATAGTGTGAGAAGTTCGGGAAGAACTCGGAGTAGAGCCGCTGCTCCTCCACACAGAGAGGAGTCAGATGAGGTGTCTCGGGCATCTGGTCAGGAGGCCTCCTGGACGCCTCCCGGGGGAGGTGTTCTGGGCATGTCCATCTGGGAGGGAGGAGACCACGGGGAGGACCCAGGACACGCTGGAGAGACTATGTCTCTAGGCTGGCCTGGGAGCACCTTGGGGTCCCCAATAAGAGCTGGACCATGTGGCTGGGGAGAGGGAAGTCTGGGCCTCCCTGCTCCGGCTGCTACTCCTGTGACCCGACCATGGATAACCGTTAGAAGATGGATGGATGGATGTTTCACTCCATGTAGGGCCTGATAGGGTTTTTATCACACACACACGGTCATACATGTATTGCTCCTTTTCGGCTGTGACACAGTTCAGAGAAGAAATGTAAATATGTGTTCAGTGACTTCTTACATTATGGGAAACAATAAACATTAATAAGACCACTTTGGTTTTGTGTTAGGCATATAAGTTTTGGGATCATAATATACAATTTCATTAAAATGGATATCATAAAAAGTTGAAAAGTAAATTATTGTATGATAAAACCTTTGAAATCATTATTTTGAACAGTTGTCATTTAGATAATACCAACACCACTTGTGTTCACCTACTGAGTGGACATTTTTCCCACCTGATCGCCTTCCCTTCCTTTCCCCCTCCATCTTCCCCCTATCTGCTCTCCTCTCTCCTCCATCTTGTCATCCCTTTTTCTTCCTCTTCTGTATGTTCCTCTCCAATATTGAAATATTTAGCTTCTTTCTAACTCTCTCTCCCCTTCTGTTAACTAGCCATCCTCCATAGATATTTCTTTTCTTTTTTTCCTTTCTTCCTTCTATTCTTTCTTTAATTTTCTCTCTTTAACTTTCTTTCTTTCTTCCTGCCTGTCTTTCTTTCTTTCTCTTTGCCCCTTTGGCATCCAACCACAAGTCACTGGCAGTCTGGACATTTATTTTTAGAGCCAAAGGAATAAAGCAAGAAGAAGAGAGAGAGAGGGAAAGAGCAAGAAAGAGTGTGTGCATTGTGTGTGTGAATGCATCCACATAAAACATGTGCATTTAGAGTCATATACAAGTCATTTTGATATGTAACTAATATCCCAGGCAGTTTGATTGATTCATTTTGTTTATTTTTTATGCACATCGGTGCAAATGTTTAGGAAATGTATTGTTCATTTTAGCATCTTGCGTTTTTGCAGTCACTGTCCCAGTTTTTAGAACTGATTTTATGGCAAATGTACTACCATTGTTTGTTTGTTTTTCTTCATTTTATTTTTGATTTTCAACTAAATTTTCCAATGTCATGGAATATTGCTAAAACGTGAAATGCTGTCATATGAAAAAGCCACATAGATCTTTGCTTGCATGGTTTTTGCAAACATGCACCTGTTTCTTCCCCAAAACACATTTACACCTGAGGTTAGTGTTCTTATTTGAATATGCATGACAGTACAAAGGAACAAAGACACAAAGAAACAATGAGTCAATAAACAAAATCGGGAAGGTATAAAATTAGCTGGAAATCAGCAATAATTGAATCGCTTAGGAATGACAAAAAGAAATAGGAGGATGAGGATAAGGATGATACTTTATTGTTTCCCATAGGGGAAATTCGGGTGTTGCAGCAGCAACATTAGGAAAAAAAAAAAAAAGAGAAAAAAAAAAAAACAGGAAAGATATATACACAGCCTTTCGGCACGCATAGCCGAAAATACATTTTGAAATTTTAGAAGTTTTGCACGGAAGTTCCTGCAAATTACAGTATACTAGTTATCACTGTCTCGCTTAGAAAGCCAGTGAATGGATGAATCTGCAGGATTCTGTGTTATCTCTATAAAACCAGGATCAGATATTCTCTCTCCCCTCCCCCACCCTGTAAACACTGCTGCTCCATCGCCACCCCTCCCCCACCTGTCCTCCAGCTCCTCCCATCCCCCCACTGTCCACAATCTCTTCCATCTTTTTACCCTGTCAGATTATTCACATTTTTTTTGTCTGTAAAATCTCAGGTTCACATGTGTGCTCCGAGGAAAAAGATGAATTAAAATTAGACATAGGAATATTATTACTTTAGGGTAGGTGATTGCAACCCGGTATTATCTTATCTTATCTTATCTTATTGTATAGTGTAGTATAGTATAGTATAGTATAGTATAGTATAGTATAGTATAGTATAGTCGATAATTTCTCAGTAATGGGAATTATGAAGCGCTTTCTCAAGCCATTTGTGTTCATTTTGAACCAGTATTTTCTTTGTTTTGTTTTTTTGAAACATTGCAATAGTTTAGCTGGGGAGAAAACAGGAGGGCATTTTTTTTATTTTAAAGGCCAGATGGTGTCCCACCAGCTGATCCTCCTATTGATCGAATCAGTTGTCAGTATGATATCAATCAAAGTACTGAAGCCTGTTTGTTTCAGTGTGACAGGTTGTCTCTCTCTTTGTGTACTGAAGGGTGTGTTTGGAAAAGATAGAGAGGGAGAAAGTGAGAAAAGGAGAGATGAAGCCTTAAACCTCAGGATGATTAAGAATGCATGTTGATCTCGATACAGATAGTTGCATACCGAGAGAAATGGATACTTAAATAAATACTGGCATAACTACTCTACATACTATACACACTTAGATACTGTACATATCCAGTATTAAATAAAAGCAAAATGTATGTTACCTTTTTTAATGAGTGATATAACAACGTAAGATCTTATTTCATATTCTGTCCTCGAGGACTCTTCTCTCCTTTTTCTTTCCTCCTTCTCCTTCTCTTGCTTCTCTTCTTCCTCCTCCTCGTCCCCCTCTCCTCTTCTCTCCTCCTTCTCTTCATTTTATCCTGTTAATCTCTTCCACCTCTCTCTCCTCTTCCTCCTCCTCCTCATCCTCAGATCATTGGAGGAGGTCATAGCGGCACAGAGTCTGGTTATGTAACCTCGTCCAGATATGAGTCTCGGCCACCTCCTTCTCGTCCTCTCTTTAAGGAAGTCAAGTCACTCTGCTGTATGACCAGTAAATTCAGACGTCTCATTTCCCTGACTTCAAGAACCAGAAAGCATAAATATCCACATGCAAATCAGGCACCAACTATATTTATGTTACTACCATAATTTATATCATTTTAGAAAAAAAATTGAACTGACCATTATATATATCTATACTGTATATATTCATGAATACAAATATAAAGAAAAATATATGTACTGTATCTCTACACACACACACACACACACACACACACACGTATGTACTGTTTATACTTGCAGAGACAAACATACAAATATATATATACATTTATGATATACTTATATAAATATTCATATGTGAGTGTATACATACATATATGAATATTTGTATATGTGTGTATAAAGTATACAGTACGTGTACATATGTGAGTTTGTTTGTGCATTACATAAAACTAAGAATGTTCTCAAAAGAAATGGGGAAAAATAATATAAAATTAAAAGATAAAAATAAAAAGGTTTTCATTCATTATCCATCCTTTCCTTATTCTTCACTCAGAGTCATGGGGATGCTGGAGACCATCCCAGCTGTTATTGGGTGGGAGGCGGGCTCACCCTGGACAAACAACCATTCACTCCCTCATTCAAACATCTCTGAGGGATCATACAAATTCCACACAGAAAGGCCCCCTGAGGGCATCAAACCAGGGCCCTTCCTGCTGTGAGGCTCACCACCGTGGACCACCGTGACACCAATTTGATTCTTAATACTGCTATTTTGTTTTCAGTGGATTGTCAAGGCAAATCATTAATACTGGGTCAGATTTGGGGTATTTGGGTGTAATAACCAACACAGATCAAACTGTATTTGGCTGTAGTCTTTATTTAGCTGGTGATTTTCTTTTATTTCTTTTTTTTAATGATTCAATTTAAAAAAAAAAACATATTTGAAAGTCTTGTGTCCAAGGTGCAGGTATCTTTGTTTCTTTGTTTTTGAGGACAGACAGGGTGTTACAGAGTCAGAGAGTTGATGGAGGTGACAGTCTTTTTTTCTGTTCATTCTCTGAGGGTCACAGAGTCCTCCACTTCCACAGTCACATCACACACACACACACACACACACGCACACACACACACACACACACACACACACCCTGCTGTCAATGACTGCACAAAAGATAGGTATTTTTTGGATTCAATCATTGGTTGTTAAATTTCTTTAAAAAGAACATTTTCACAGCAAAAGACTGTGGGTTTACAGCAGATTATTTTGATGTCATACATTTATCAAACATTAAAAATATCTATGTTTTTTTTATTCCATCATGAGGATGAGTCAGCCATTTGTTCCCCTGCAACCATAAAAAGAACCTTAAAAATGTCTGCAACTGCCACCCTGGTGCAGCAGAAACAACAGACCATTTTCATGCTGAACTCCCTACAATCCTCATGTAACTCAAGGGAAAAATGCCATCCAGCGATCCGCAGTTTGCGTTTTTTATTCAAATATCAACAATGCATTTAACCCCGCAGCCTTTGAAGGGTTGTAAAATCCAGTAGTGTCGGAAGATTACTTTAAATGTTGCAGATAAAATTAGCCTATGGTGTAGTAATATTGCCAGTTACCTTAGGAATAGTGTATAATATTTTTCAGGCCAACAACCCCAAAACTAAAGGAGAGATGGAGCAGGGACTCACATATGCATGTTGTTATTTAAACAGGGGTGGGATGGCCGTTCCCCGGCCATTTAAAGAATAACCTGTCTTCTGATACCATTTCCAATATCAACATTGTCTACGTTCCATTTAACCGTTCGCTAAAATATTTTCGATTCATGATATTGATTATTTGAAGATATTTACATTTGTGATAAATGGAAATGGGGGGGGGGAGGGGTCCTTTATAAATGATCAAATCAATCAAAAATGTCTACAAAGTCCCTGTTGAAGAGTCTACAGAAGATGTCCTTGCTTGAAACTTAGGCATGATTTCACATTCCACAGTTTTTGATTTGATGTAATTCCACTCTCGTCACCATCATCTTTGAAACAAATTAGCACGGCATTATGCCCATCTGTTCCCAATGTTATTTCTAATGGCATGAAATTACATTGTATGAGCATCAGTGATTGTATGATTTTCTGTTTCCAACATCCAGAAGAACATGTCTCACCTTTGACCACAAACAATCTCAGCCTCACCCCATTATGTTATTATAGAGGAAATCAGCCCTGGACACTGAAGACTGAACAAAATGCATAACTTGACCACATCTTCAAACCATTCTGTTTTCAACTTTCTTAATTAATATGGTCACATCTGGAATGACAATGTTCACTGCGAAGCGTACATAATTCCTTCCTCTCAGACATCAGGGGTCCTTCTATCACGTTGCCTGCCTGATGGATATTGTTTCCTTTCTTATAATAAATACATGGACCTGCTACGCTGTCATCCATTTACATACTGCATACTGCAAACTCCCCGCAGAAAGGTCTCCTGTCGAAATCAAACCAGAGACCTTCTTGTTGTGAAGTAGAAGTACTAACCAGCGTGCCACCACGTTGCCTATGTTGTCCTGCGTGGCTATAATGAACTGCTAACCAGTCCAGGGTGTACCCTGCCTCTCGCCCAAGAACAGCATGGATTGCGACCCTGAGCGCAGGATAAGTGATATGGATAACAAATGAATGAAAGAGTCTTAAGACAATCAAAAAGGGTTAATTGTAAAAGCTCCAAATAACTTTAGGTCCAATCAGTGATAATGGAAATGTCAGAATTGTCCTTTCTAAGTTGAAGGATGCGGAAACACTCTTCGTTTTTATCTTTTTATTCTGACCAATCAGCATCAGGGTTTAAATCCTTAAACTCACTGAGGCTTCTATCCAACATTCAGCTGATCTTTGTCGACCAGGCGGTGCTTCTAGTACTTGACTTGCACTTTATTTGATTTTTCCAATAATTGTCAGCAAAACACTGTGTCTTTCTGGTTTGTGTGAATGAGCGAAGAAGTGACATTTTGATGAATGAAATAGATTGCATTTACATGATTTCAGGTGGTCGTTTATTCTGATGAAAAAGGTCCATGAACTGAACATTATTCATGATTCACTTATGGACTGTCGTAAAATTGAACATCTGATGGTTTTTTCCTGGCTTACAGCTGAGAAATGTGGTTATTGTCTGTTGTGCTCTCGGCTGTAAACATTACTCGAGAATCATGTTATCCATTTTAAACACCTTTGTCTCCTGCGACATAAACGGCATGAATTATGTCATCTTCTGAGAAACGCAGGCATTTAAAGCCATGTCAGTCCAAAACATCTGAATGTCCTTGAAACACAGAAAAAAAAGTTGACAAGCATCCAGCTTCTGACTGAACAAATCTCATATCCATATATATATATATACACACACACACACACACACACACACACACACACACACACACACACACACACACACACACACACACACACACACACACACAC